>CAJQZN010016376.1:0-11975 GCA_907164685.1 Colias eurytheme | reverse complement strand
ATTTAAAAAAATTATGAGGCGTGCACTTTTGGATTTTCCAAATTATTGTTCAATTCAGTTACTGTTTTAGCTTGTTTATTACTAATTAGTAATTACATTGTTTCAATATTTGTTATTTTAGTTTGCCATGTTTATTGTTTTTCTTAAAACACCAAATTTCATGTCGTGTATGTGAATAGGGGGTTCCACACAGCGTGCAGAGTCGCGAAGCATTTTCCGCGCGAAGCAGCTGCAGTGTGGTCTCTGTGGAGGTGGCTTGACCCGAGGAAAGTTTACAAGATATAATAAGTTCTAAAAAATTGTCTTTTTCACATTTTTTTTTCTTATTAAAATTATACGTCTTATATTACTACTAAAACCTTATAAAAAATCGTTTATTGCATAGAACATGGTACATACAAGGATATTTAATAGAAAGGATGTAATATAATAGGAGGTCTATACCTTTTTTCATTGACAAAAATGTTCTTTTTGGCGCCAAAATTATTATTTCAATTTAAACATTTTAGTATCTACCTACTAGGCTATAGTTAAGTTAAACTTTGTGCATATATTTAATATTATGGGACTGAAATAGTGATTGCTGACTCAAACTCCCTAAATTAAATTAGAATTAAAAAAAATCTACCTACCTACTAAATAAGAAACAGTAGCGCATTACAAAAAGAAAATATTATAATGTTACCTATTATTACAATAATTAATACTCATTTTACTCATGTGATTTTTTTTCCAAATACTTTCAGTAACAGGCCAACTCACAGCCTTAGATTGTGATAATTTTAAATTTTATTCTGAGATTAAAATTGTATTATTTGGTTCATATTTAGAATCTCTTGTTAGAATAAAAAACCAATGAATGAATGTGACTACGCCTAACGCCTTATTGAATTATAATAAATAATAATGTACGAGTACACGTACATTTCGATGCGTACACGTACATTATAACACGTACTTTCGATTCGACGTAACGCTCAACTTTACAAGCAATAAATTTATAATCATATCCTATCCTACTTAATATTATAAATGTATTTGTATGTGTGTATGTTTTTTACTCTGTCACGCACATACTACTGAACCGATTACAATGAAATTTAGCACACATATAGAGGGTAACTTGGATTAACACATAGGAAAGGTTTTATCCGGAAATCTCACAGGATAGGAAACTATGCGGGTTTTTCCAAAACACAGAAAGAAATTTTTTTTTCGGGTAAATATTCTATCAAAATTTGAAATCTTCTTTCAGTCTTATTATTGGAATCATGCATCTTGACCACCGAGGAGACATCATAATGTTCTACTAGGCAATTCAAAAGGTATTTTGATTAAATGAAACAAAATTGTAGCTTACAGTAATGTATTTACGATTAAAATACATAATCTTAAAACTATTTACGTCACTATAATTTTTCTATTAAACAACAATACTCAATTTGTTCTAGAAATAATTACATATAATCAAACGGCAAGCATAAACATCCTGAGTTCATATGAATCTTCGGTTCTTTACCACCAGTAACCATGACCGTATCCATACGGCCAGCCGTGACCGTACCACCCATAACCGTAGCTCGGCCAGCCCCAGTAACCGTAGTGCGGGTAGTAACCGTAACCGTAGCCAAAACCACCGTAGTGACCGCCCCAGTGTGACGCAGATGGTTCTAGGTCATCCTTTTCGGGGGTCGCTGGCTTTGGTGGAAGATCTGCGGGTGCTGCGAAGGCTGCAGCAAGAATGCAGAAGGCCAGGGTAATGTAGAATACCTGAAAAAAGAGTTATTGGTTTATTTATTTAATTTGTTTCTACTCTACTAGCTCTCCGCCAGTAGCTTCGCCCGCGTAGTCAAAGAAATGCCCGCATAGTTCCCTTTCCCGTGGGATTTCCGGGATAAAACTTATCCTATGTCCTTCCTCAGGTCTCATGGTATCTCTGTACCTGTACATGGTAATCTAATTATAAATTAAAACAATTGGTGGTCTTTTCACTACATAGCGATTCCTTCCAGTTAAACAGACGCAGATAAATTATATATCTATATGAAAAAATAAAGTTACAAAACTAGATAAAAGAAACAGTGCCTAGTATCAAATGGTAAATAGGTAACTAGATTTCCTGACTAAGTAATTCATAGGCTAAGTATTCCTAATATTACCTACTGAAAACATGAATTTTATAGCATACTAGCGGCCCGCCCCGGCTTCGCCCGTGGTACATATGAAAAATAGATATTGGCCGATTCTCAGACTTACCCGATATGCACAGAAAATTTCATGAGAATCGGTCCACCCGTTTCGGAGGAGTATGCAGACTAACATTGTGACCCGACAATTTTATATATAAGATAATATGTATTACGTATTCCAGTATTATTTATTAGTTTATTCATCCAGTATTAGTTTATTTTTACACGCGAAAGAAGAACTCTAATCATATAAATATACCTATCTCTTTTGACTTTTTAGGACACACAAAAAGCTATTTCTATTTTAATCAAAAAAAATTAATACCACCTGTAACTTTCACAATCACAATATTGGATTAATTGAATTCGGATAAGAAATTGAGTACATACATAGAGTAAATTATTTTGTGTAATGTACTAAATTAAAACCAATATCACAAATGAAAGACAAAAATCTTGGAGAAATCGTCACATTAACGTCACATTTTCCACCCATAAAACTTTTAACCTATTTTTTCAAACTTCTGTGTATTTCCCCTAAATTTTTAGTGCGTCTTACAACCAAACACCGTATCGTACGACCGTACGACTCCAAAATCTAAACTCAAAGTTGTACTTACTGTGCAAGCCATGTTAGTCCGAAACACACTGCTTGTGTCACCAAATCACAAACATTTATATTGGCAGTGTGTCCTAGAGGCGATGGATGAGTGAACACCTTCCTTACCATTAGATGCCAATGACCCCTATAGCCAGAAGGTCCCATAATAACTTTGCAAGGACGAAGTTTCTTTGTTAAATGCAATCTCTACGGCTATTTGACACCACGGTGAATTTTTGTGAGATTATATACTTCCAAAGGATATTTTTTACTCCCTGTAGGTGTAGATTTTTGTGTATGTATGTATGTCAAATGCTATCGAATTTCGAAAATTTACATTTTTAATACAATTATTGTGACAAAATTTCATTGAGATCGAAGTAGATTCCTTATTATTCTTTCAAATCACTTGTAAAAAATATTTCATTGTAATTTTACTTTGAAATATTATAATACTAGCTTACCGCCCACGGCTTCGCCCGCTTTGTCTAAAACCTAATAAATTATATACTAAAACCTTCCTCTTGAATCAATCTATCCATTAAAAAAAACCGCATCAAAATCCGTTGCGTAGTTTTAAAGATTTAAGCATCCAAAGGGACATAGGGACAGAGAAAGGGACTTTGTTTTATACTATGCAGTGAATTTCATTGTACAATTCAAAGTGTAATTTTCACAGATTTTAATCGGTCCGATTCCTGTATGTCAAGCAAAGGAAAATCGTTGAATGTAGTTATCTTTCTTTTCAAATATTGGAATGTTTTATTTGAGTAAAGTTTTTATCCATATAGTCGTGATCGTTCATCATCCGTTTTTCACACTGGAAGTAATACTTTTTTAATCATGGTAACACACCAACAATGTTTTAGACATAGCGTCAATCGTAATTTTGAGAACATATAATAAATATTTCGGGACAATTTTCACACACGGGCCGCGTGACACGGCACGATCTGATCCCATAGGTACTAAGCTTTCGCTTGTGTTATGGAGACCAGATGGCTTATAAACATACATATATAATTTTAAATAAATATTTATATAGATAATTAACACCCAGACACAGAGCAAATATCTATGTTCATCACACAAATATTTGCCCCGGGTGGGAATCGAACCCACGACCAGTGGCTTGGAAGGGAGAGTCACTACCAACCAAGCATACATGTCTGTGGTATTTAGCTTGCAATTTAACAAAACAATTACATAGTAATGTTAGGAATTCAATTGTTGCACCGTCCTTCCTTTATTTACGAATTGTTACTGTCAATGACGAAGATAATTAACTGCCTTGTAAGAATTTTACCCGACTGCACCAAAGAGGCATGTGTTTTTCGGACATTTCCAGCGACCAAACAGCAAAATAAAACCAACATTATTTAGTCTATCAAAAAAATGATAACAGCTAATTATAACTTCTATCAAAAAATTATAATATCTGCCTAAAAATATATTTTTTAATCAGTGAATAATCAAAAATATAATGTATCTTTTATATCATTATTGTTTTGCTTTTCATCATGAGTGTTAAAAAAAATCATCACAGCGAAATTACTGAATCGAGTTATACATATGAATTCTGGTAATCTTTACAAATTACACACTTTAAGTCTCTAAAGTTTTCAGTGATAAACATGAAAAGAACTTTGACATTCAATAATTAATGTAATCTGTTAATAGCAAAATATTATTCAAGTTACCCGTCTTTTCTAATCTGATTGTGCAAATGAAAAGGGATGACTTGCATATGCATGTATTGATGATAGAAAAAGAATGTTCTTTAGCTTACGGTGCATTTAGACCAAACGAACATAGAGCTAGAGCGTGAGCAAGAGCGTGCTTTTCTCGTGGTGATCTTTTAGTGCCTTATTCGTGATATTTTAGCGTAAACGAAAACTTGTATGCAGTGTTGTTCAGTATTAGAATATTGCATAGAATCTTTTCGAATGCTCTAACTACGCCTGTTTATACTAAAAGAATTTGACACAGTGATTAGTGGGGTGCAAGAAGGTGGGGTGAATAAGCATTCGCTCGTTTGATACGTCAAAATGACTGAAATGAATGTTCTACCATATGACATACAAAATACATATTAAAGTTGGGTATAATTAAAAAAGTAATTCAGTGCCATAAATAAATTTATTATTAAATAGTAAAATAATTAAGTAGGAACAGCTCTCGGTATGAATTCAACATCTACATTCTCAAGTCTCACTTGCATCACGTGTTGAACATATTTGGTTTCTTCACATTTTATTATAGTATTTACAGAGAAATTGCGAAGTAAATGAACCAAACCAGCTTTGGTTTGTAACGTAGCGTATCTAGTACCCACACATACTCTATTTCCCTTCCCAAATGGCATATAAGCAGCGTCAACTATTTTATGCTTATTCTCTGGTGCGAATCGTTCTGGTATAAATTTCTCGGGTTCTGGATAGTATTCTTCGTCGTAATGCACTTGTAGTATTGGCGTCATTATCATAGTCCCTTTGTCAACTTTAATATTACCAACTGGTAGAATAGTGTCTCTCACACACTTTCTATTTAAATATCCAATGGGTGGATGCAATCGCATAGCTTCACTTAACACCATATCAAGGAACTTCATACCCATTATAATGTCGAAATCCATTTTATTATTATGCGTTTTAAATGTTTCGTCAATTTCGTTTTGAACTTTTTCCAAGTATTCCGGGTGTCTTCCCAGTTCTATTAATGTACCATATAACACTTGAGCTGTAGGTTCCACGCCTGCGACAAAGAAGAAGAAGGCTTGCGCTGCTAATAATTCATCTGTTGGTTTTAATTCTAAGCCAGTATTTTTATCAACAAGGTTACCAGAACTCTGTAAAGCTACGCATATATCCGCAAAGTCGTGTCGTTTGGTCTTTTCCTGTTCTCGTAAGCGTATAATTTGCTTAATGGCACCAATGAAGAAATCTTCGTGATCCGTAAATAATTTTATTCCTAAGAGATTGAATAACTTGCCACTCATGCTAGCAATAGAAAGCTTAATATTTTCCTTTAAAGATGCTTTTGACGCTTTGCGTGCCATATCAAGGAAAGGCGAATCGAAAATGGATCCAGTGCTCACTCCGAACACAGCGCCTCCTATAGCTGCGCTGCAGAATGAAGATAAAGTGTTAAATGCATTGCCTTTCAATAACTCTCTGTTAGCCTTCAAATGTTCGACGAAGTCTATTGCACTTTTATCTAGGATGTAGTACATGGATTTCAGTTTGGAAGATGTGAATAGCGGTGACATGCTTTGACGCATTAATTTCCAGCGATTTCCATTCATGAAGAGGATATTATCGGCGAGTTTATCGCCTTCGTTTATATCCAGTCCTCGGTGACTGAAGGAGTTGAAGTCAGTTGCTAAAACATGTTGAATGTTAGTAGGGTCTATCACATATAAAGTCGGTGTTGTCAGTGAGCCGATACCAACAGCAGGCTCTTTGCGGTACTCTTTGTAAACTTCATGCAGATTTTGAAAAACCGTTTTCTTATTGAATGCAAAGTCCCAAAATACACCCGTCACTTTGTGCTTCGAGTAAAATGCCACATTTCGTTTCTTCCAATAGCGTTCGTTGTATTTTCCGGCTATGTAACCATAACATAATATTAATACAGCGCAAAATAATAATCCGAACACAATCATGTTTGAGGAGCTTACGACTACGAATGAAGATATACGAAATGTATTTATAGTTTTATACCAAACTCAAATGTTATCTTACTATCTGAACCTTGTCCATTTCATCGAACGTCCAAAGTTTTAATTATTTGTAGATATTAAACATGAATTTCAGTATAGTGATGACGAAAACCGTACACGACGTAATAATAATATAATCTGTGTAACTCTAATTTTTCCACAGTGGACAACTCTTTTACAATATGTGATACGCAGTTGGTAGCTCACGACGGAGACAGCCCAGTGACCAAGATTCGACAGGAATAGTAATAATATAATAATCATAGGCCTTTTGCAAAATTTAATAGTGTTGTGATTAAGCATGATTTGATAATAATTGATGCAGTATTTGAGTCCATTCCGTATAAGCATGATTTTTCAAATTTTTTGAGTTCTTGAAAGAGTTGAGTTAATCCAAGTGACCAGAAAACCAACAAACAAAATTAAAATTCGTTCTGTCGTTTTATTGTATAAGTGGTGTAATACATTTTTTTTAATACAGATCCTTAGGCGTGCCATCATTAGTATTAAGCTATTATATTTTAACTAGGAGCCATAGTTTTTCGCCTAACCTTTCTGTCACCAAAAAATTGATGTAAATGTTTACCAAGTATTTTTTTCCTTATGCATGAAACATTTATTTCTTGAATATAATGTTGTTTTGTTGTTTTAATCGTTAATATATTTATAACTAGTTTAGTTAGTTCCCGTAGGATTTCCGTAATAAATCCTATCCTATCCTATAGCCTAATCCAAGTTACCCTCTATATTTGTGCTAAATTTCATCGTAATCGGTTCAGTAGTATTTGCGTGAACATTTCTGTATAAGTGATATCTGAAATCAAAGGACATCAGCAGCTAATCATGTTTTATGTACATATACATATGTGTGCTATGTTTTTTAGTCCCGCCCCATATTTGTCTCATTGGGCAGTTCATGAGCGTGAATTACGCATCTATACATTTTTATTCGAAGATTACAATTCAATTTATCTCTATACCTATTTTAGGGTTTGCATTTTTTTTCATTCGAATATATTTAATCTATACTAATATTATAAAGCTGAAGAGTTTGTTTGTTTGTTTGTTTGTTTGAACGCGCTAATCTCGGGAACTACTGGTCCGATTTGAAAAATTCTTTCGGTGTTAGATAGCCCATTTATCGAGGAAGGTTATAGGCTATATATCATCACGCTACGACCAACAGGAGAGGAGCCACGGGGGTGAAACCGCGCGGAGCGGCTAGTGTAGGTATATAATTTGTAAGTAGATCACGCATTAGAAAAAAAAAGCATATGACACTAAAATTTTATACAACAATGGGTAAATAAAAATGTCTGTCTGCAAAAGGTTGGTGCCCAAAACAGTTTCAGGTAAAAATTATATAAAAAAACAGTTCATTTTCATATCCTTTTATTAATAAATAGAGAAAAAATTTATACACAGTTCTTAACTTGCTTCTCGAGGAAGAAGCTCGAACAGTATGTGGACGAGGCTTGGCCGAGGAAGCTAATAATTGACCACGTGATTTTCTTTGGATGAGCTCCGCCCCGAGGATCCGCCTAAAAACTCTTATCGTAGCTATGTTATAATATATTATATATTTAATAGCAAAATATAATATGTATTCGGTCTTTCCAGTCCTCTCGATTGTTTTTTGTAGGTATTAAATTAAACAGTAAATAAAACAATTGGCAAACTGTAGATGAAGTTAGGATTTTGATAATAATAAATGACTATCAATTTCTTAAGGTTATCTATTATAATATATAATTTTTATATATGTGAGTTTGGTGTAATAATAAAGAGAAGTAAATTATTGTCATACATTAATTAAATTGTCAAATCATTATGTGGGAATCACAGGTCTTGGTATGAATTCAACATCTACATTCTCAAGTCTTACTTGTAGGGGGAGATGAATGTATTTAGGTTTTTCACCCTTCATAATCGTATTAACTGTGAAGTTACGAAGTAAATGAACCAAACCAGCTTTGGTTTGTACCATCGCGTATCTATTACCCACACACAATCTATTTCCCTTTCCAAATGGCATATAAACGGCATCAACTATTTTGTGCATATTTTCTGGAGCGAATCTTTCTGGCAAAAATTTCTCGGGCTCGGGAAAATATTTTTCGTCGTGATGTACTTCTAATACTGGTGTCATTATCCTCGTTCCCTTTTCAACTTTTATATTACCAACTGGCAGAACTGTGTCTTTTACACATTGTCTTGTTAAGAATCCAATAGGTGGATGCACTCGCATAGCTTCATTTACGACCATATCAAGGTACTTCATACCCATTACAATGTCGTAGTTCATTTTGTTATTATGTGTTTTAAAAGTTTCATCGATTTCATTATGGACATTCTCTAAACATTCCGGATTTCTTCCCAGCTCCATTAATGCAGCAAACAACGCTTGAGCTGTGGGCTCCACACCGGCGATAAAGAAGAAGAAGGCTTGCGCTGCCAGTAATTCATCTGTCGGTTTTAATTCTAAGCCAGAATCTTTATCCACTAGGTTACCAGCACTCTGCAATTCTACGCAAATATCAGCAAAATCATGACGTTTGGTTTTGCTTTTTTCCTGTTCTCGTAAGCGAATGATTTGCTTAATAGCACCAATAAAGAAATCTTCGTGATCGGTAAATAATTTTAATCCTAAGATACTGAATAATCGGCTGCTCAGGCTCCCAATTGTGATCTTAATATTGTCCTTCCAACTTGTTAGTGACGCTTTGCGTGCCATGTCAAGGAATGGCGAATCGAAAATGGAGCCTGTGCTCACTCCGAACACAGCAGCTCCTACAGCTGCGCTGCAGAATGAAGTTAAAGTGTCAAATGCATTACCTTTCCATAACTGTCTGTTAGCGTTCATGTGTTCCACGAAGTCCGTGGCGCTTTTGTCTATGATGTAGTACATGGATTTCAATTTAGCAGATGTGAACAGCGGTGTCATGTTTTGACGCATCAGTCTCCAGCGATTTCCGTTCATGAAGAGAATATTGTCGGCGAGCTTATCGCCTTCGTTAATCTGCACACCTCTGTGGTTAAAAGAGCTGAAGTCGGTGGCTAGCACATGTTGAATATTGGTGGGATCGATTACATATAAAGTCGGTGTTGTCAATGAGCCGATACCAACTGCTGGTTCATTACGAAAGTCTTTGTAAATTTGATGTAGATTTTCGAAAACTGTTTTATTATTAAATATATATTCCCAAAACACTCCCGTCACTTTGTGCTTCGAGAAAAATGCTACATTTCTTTTCTTCCAATAGTTTTCGTTGTATTTTCCGGCTATGTACGAGTAACATAATATTAGCACAGCGCAAAATAATAATGCGAACACGATCATCTTTGACAAGTTTATGAATGAAGATACCTAATAATTATTTAAAGTATTTATACCGCATGTAATCTTATCAGCGATCTACATGACCCATGCCATTCGTCGGACGAAATATTATCATATTTGTCAATGACGAACCAAATTATTTTCTATAGGCGAAAGATGTTTGTCATTGTTTCAGTAATTATCGAGATTACCTTTAACTTTTATATGATTACTAGCCGCTCCGCGTGGTTTCACCCCCGTGGCTCCTCTCCTGTTGGTCGTAGCCTTCCTTGATAAATGAGCTATCTAACACCGAAAGAATTTTTCAAATCGGACCCGTAGTTCTCGAGATTAGCGCGTTCAAACAAACAAACAAACTCTTCAGCTTTATAATATTAGTATAGATCTTATGGCATTGGTAAGCATGTTTGACATGCTTGATCCTCTTACGCTAGTGGCGATGCCTCAAAGACTGTGGGAATATTGGAACCGAGTATAGGCTCTTGTATTTGTGTGCAATGTGCATATTTGTTCTGTTCATTTGTGTACTACGCAGTTGGTGAATCTGGGGGGAAGAAATATTGGGATTCCTTGAATTAATCAGTGTTAATGTTAAAATAATGTTAATGTGTTGTCTTAATATCCTGTCTTGTTGTCTTATATTTTATTGGTCTTCTTTCGTCGTTGTCTCTTAAGACATGCAAAATTAATGAACAGCTCTCCTCGTTTTCAAAGTGCTTGGATCGGTGGTCTTTGTTAATTTGTTAGTAGTAGGAGAGTTCTCTATAAAAATTACATTTACCGATATTGATTGCTAAAATCTTCGGATTCGATCCGCAATTTGAGAAAATTAGAAGTACTTCATCATTTTATCCAGCACAAACCAGATGTTTTGTTGTTATCTGAACCATCAATATTAAGTAATACGATATGAAACTCATCATGACTAAGATCGTCGCGACAAGCATCGCCACTGATAAGAAAATTATAGAAAAACATATTATGTTAAGACAACAAATAAATAAGGTTATTTTATTAATATGTGTCAATTTCTTATTTCAATTTCACCATTTTCATTACCTTTTTCCTGTATATACGTATACTAGCTGTGCTCCGGGGGTTTACCCGCAGTGCTTTGCTCCTGTTGGTCTTAGTGAGATGATATACAGCCTATAGCCTTCCTCGATAAATCGCCTATCTAACACCGAAATAATTTTTCAAATCGGACCAGAAGTTCCCGAGATTAGCGCGTTCAAACAAAGAAACAAAATCTTCAGCTTTATAATATTATACGCATATCTATACTAATATTATAAAGCTAAAGAGTTTGTTTGTTTGTTTGTTTATTTGTTTGAACGCACTAATCTCGGGAACTACTGGTCCGATTTGAAAAATTCTTTCAGTGTTAGATAGCCCATTTATCGAGGAAGGTTATAAGCTATATTTCATCACGCTACGGGCAACAGGAGTGGAGCCACGGGGGTGAAACCGCGCGGAGCAGCTAGTCCCTTATATTTGGTTAGTGACTCTTTAATTATCTTCAATTTCCCGACATTAATTTCTTTCAACAACACTGACTACGATGAAATTGGCTGTCTATAAGATTTGGCATGACTTCTATTTATTTTGATACCATAATATTATGACTCTCAGTTTAGTTTTTTGAAGATTGTGGATAACCTTTTGACATTACGGTCAATCTTAAATATTGTTCCATGATATCAAGTTCTAACTGGTAATTCTTATGTATTGTTTTTATTGATAATATATTTGTATATTAATATATTTGTATATTTGTCGCTTGCCTATCAGTTTTTTACCGCTTGCACTTCGGGGAATGTGCAACGGAGCTGCATAATCTCATTCCACCCTCCCCTTTCCACCACAGAACATCTCGACGCGCGCTTGGCTTCCATCCCTTCGTATAGTTGATGTACCTTTTTTGCGCACAAAACGGTTTCAGAACTCTTTTATAAACCGAACAGCGAGGGACTGGAACGCCTTGCCCGCGTCTGTCTTTCCAGAAACCTATAATCCGGATCTGTTCAGGGTAAAAGTGAATAGGCTCTTTCTAGGCAGGCATGCTCATTCATAGACTGCATCACTACTTACCATCAGGTAGGATGCAGTCAAATGCCTGGCTAT
>CAJQZN010016375.1:0-16923 GCA_907164685.1 Colias eurytheme | reverse complement strand
ATCACCGAATCTAAGTCAAATTGTCAAAGCACAAGTCAATTTAAAACCTCATTCTAGAAATAACAAATCTAAGTAACAGATAATATTTTAAAATCTAAAGAATTTAAAATGTTTTGTTTAAATATTTATTACTCAAGTCCACATGCGTATAAGTTTTTTTCAAATACTTTATGCTTGCCCAGTAGACGTACTTTGGCGACCTTGGTGACCTTGGCGATACCTATGGGTACTAAAATTAGTGACTTTATCAAGGGAGTTTTGTCTCAGGCTATCAAACACTTAAAACCTTATGAAAGGGAGTGTACGTTTTGTATGGACGAAATGAGCTTAAAATGTTCAATTTTTTACGACACACGCAGAGATAAAATAATAGGTCTTCACGAAATTGATGACATTTAAAGTCCATATGCAGCTGGCTATGCTTTTACAATCATGCTAAAAGGCATTCTAGGTAATTGGAAACAAGTAGTCGGCTATGCTTTTATCACGACTAGTAAAATCGAGGATCAATTAGAGAAATGGATAATAAATACGATTAAAGAATTGTTAGCATTGGGATTTAAAGTAAGGGCTATTGTGTCCGATCAAGGTTCAGATTTCTTAAAGTTTTCTAAGTCAAGGGGGATATCAAAAGAAAAACCTTATTTTGTAGTAGATGGGAAAAAAATTTATCATATCTTTGATGTTCCTCATCTCATAAAATGCGTTAGGAATAATTTGATTAAATATAATTATGATTTTAACGGTAAAACTGCTAGTTGGGACGATATCTATAAATGTTACCAATTAGATAAAAAAAAAGATTTTCGGTGTGCTCCTAAATTAACAGACTCCCATATATGACCCAACAGTTTCCAAAAACAAAAAGTGCGGTTTGCAACACAAGTTCTTAGCAACTCTGTTAAGGCAGCATTAGAAACTCATACCAAAGCAGGTGATTTGTACCCACATGGCACATAATGGCACTGTTGAGTTTATCGATATCATGGATAAACTCTTTGATATATTGAATTCTAGCAATATTTTTTCCCCAAAGCTGTACAACAAGCCATATCGAGATAACGAATTACAGCGAAATTTGTTGCTTAAAGCGCAAGATTTATTTAGTAGCCTTATAGTGAGGCGGAAAGATACAGGACAAGAAGTCACAAATAAAATAAAATTCATCAATGCATTTTCTGTAACAATAAATGCGATTATCGGGTTGTGTGATGATTTAAAGAGAGAGTCCGGCATCGATGAATTTTACGCTAAATAATGACAGTTTAGAAAATTTTTTTGGTGTTATACGTCAAGCTGGTGGAAATTGTAGAGAACCAACTTGTATTCAGTTTGAGCGAGCATTCCGAAAATCTTTTTTGTGCCAGATGTTTAAATTAAGTAACGGAACTAATTGTGCTGATGATTTTGATTATCTATTATCACAATATAATAGTTTTATCCAGCACAAACCCATATACGCACGCAATGAAGAGGCAATCCTTCCATCCGAACAAACGCAGACATTTCCAAGAAATTTTGATATCCCCGAGCAAAATAGTTTCCTATATGTTTGTGGTTATATATTGCGGCGTTGTTTAGATGTACACAAATATTTATCGATGATTAACTACGCGTCAAATTATTCTGACGAACCAACTACAAGTAATTTTTACTTACGTAAACGCGCATACAATACGACGCACGATACTTTTGGTGGACTACAGCAACCTCCAGCTGATTTCGTAGAATATTGTAGTAAACTGCAATACTGTTTTAAACAAAATTTCCACTCCTTTGTTGAGTTTAATTAAATAATAATTTGAGAATAAGTAAATTTGGTTGTTAATAATTAATCAATAGACAATGACAATGTCACTGCGGCGACATATTATATGTACTATGTTTCTGTATAAATAATTACATTAGATTCAACAATCACAATTATTTTTAATGTACATGTGAATAAATAATTACATATTAATAGCTATGATAAAAATTGTTTTATTTCCCATTTGGTGACAACTGACAACCCTAGCATATTTACACCTACACTGGCGGCGGCATCGCGCGACATCAAAGGCGATTTCTTACTGTAGGAAAATAATATTGTAATACTGTGCTATTATTATAAGACTTTCCTTTGATTTGCAATAACTTTTAAGTACCTAACTATAACGTTTACAATTTTACTGTATTAGGTATATTATCTTAGGCAAAAACATTCGTCCTTCATTAAACCATTAAACAAAGTGTTACTTAACTTTCCCATTCGAACATATCGGTATAAAATTTCAAATGGCCAAGGCGTAAAATTGTCCACCTTATCAGAGACTATAAAAGATTTGTAAAAAATGAACGTTTTCCAATAAATCCTTGCCAATCAAATGTGTAGTTGTAAAACCCCTTATCGATCTTAGGGCCTTCGGTTATGGTTCATTATTGTATGTAACACAATCTCCGATTGTAAATCTAATGTAATTTTCAATTTTATACCCGTTTTATTGTAACTGCTTGTTCGTTGGGAAATGGAAAATTTTGATGGCTCCTGTAGGTAATGTAGGTACCTATAACCGCCATCTGGTTTATTACTTATGTGCACCACAACGTTGCTTTATCCATGTTTGAAAATTTTGAAAACATTTGATACATAGATTTAATCAAATCGATCGAAATCGAAAGAATTTATTCAAATGACTTAGATATAGTACCTAGGTATTATGTTTTCTGTGACACAGCCATGTATGTAAAAAAAAATAGATAATGGCTAATGGCCTTCTATGTCGGGCGAGATTCATTTATTTTTTGTGCACTTATCAAAGTAGATATGGTAGTTACCTACTTCTTACCTATAATATGCATTTTCCTCATTTCTTATTATTTAGGCAAGTAGGTACCTATGTGATACACCTATTATCGTGACTGGGATGTTTCTCATCGAAGCGATGCTCTTGATCGTCATTCGTAGGTATTCCATGATATTTCTTCTCCGACTGTAACATTAAGAAAGTTGTATTGTACCTAGAATTGTATGAATAATATAAACTGAACTTTTTTTACCAATATAGGTGGGAAGATAGATTTGACCGACTACAGAAAATGAAGAGCTAGGGCGTGCTTTCTTTTAAGCTCTCCCCCAGCTCTAAAATGAAGTTAAAATAATTAATTACTAAGGTGCAATAATTATATTTTGGACACCGTAATAATTGTTACTTAAAACTAGGCTATCCTGTTTGTAAAAAAAATGTTTTTCATAGCTTACATGTGTATTTGATCTAAGCAACGAGGACTGAACAAATATCAACGCTTGGAATGGTTATTACCACATGAGTAGAAAGACGGAACAGAGACTAAGCTTCAAACAACCGCGCGAATCGATTGCACTACTACAAGTACGCGGGGCATGTGTGTGTGACCTCAGGCCGCTTGTCGCGTACGCAGCGATTCTGGAAAAAACCGGTTTGCGCTTGCACACGCAGAGGACAGTCTCAGGGTTGATACGACGCACGTTGTTTGTTTTATTAGTTGCAACTTGCAAGTTTGAATATTTTAATATAAAACGTAATATTTTATTGTTAAAAATGGTTGTTTATTGTACTGTGTGTATGAATCATACTAGAAAAACTAAAAATATATCATACTTCAACTATCCCAGGGAGTACAATAGGTGAGTAAATATTTTGATTATTACTTTTTCAAGTAAGTACCTACTTGCGTTTATTTTATTAGGTCCTTTTTTAATAAGAAGAGAATTGTACACGGTGTGTTTTTACCTTTCATTATTATTACAAGTTTAACATTTGTAAGTATGTACATGTAATTGTGTGTAATTATAAAACTATTTAACAAATGTTTTGTTTAATTTGTCTTAACCTATTGTGACAACCCTACCAAAATAGGTAACAATTTTGTACGTTCTTAAGAAGCTTAGTCTCTGTTCCGTCTTTCTACTCATGTGTTATTACTCCCATAGAAGTAGGCTAATGAGTATTTGCAAAGGAAAAACTAATAAAGCATACATATGACTACCGTAGAATTGATCCAAGAGTCCGTTATCGTAAAATAGTTCCAATACTCCGCATAGAAACAATGCGATCGTAAAACTCATGGTAAAACTTCCACTGTAGGTCGCGTTCTATATAACGCTTAACGACTTACAATTAGTTATTAAATTCAATGCTATTTTACGAGAAATTTGTATGTTTCAGTTTTTAAATGCATTCTAAACGAACTGAATAATTTTCTGTGCAAAAAATGACTGGGAAATGGGAGAACTACACGATGATGATTCCTTGAAATAGTTGATAATAGACGATACGCTATCGCTTTATTTCGTAAAAAAAAATGAAACTTTAAAGGATTGCTTTACACGTGTATGATGCTAAATAGTTACGCAATTATTATAGACCATGTGCGGTATTTTTAATAGTAAAAGTCATTACTAATAAACACTGAAAGCCATATCAAATTCACTTAGCGTGCACGAAGAAAAATAAGTGCTATAGTACCTATATAGAATATAGATAGGTATATTATAACTATAGTTTTAGATATTATATCCTAATGTCCAGATAAAACTTAGATTAATTTAAAACAAAGAGATGCGACATCTGGAAATCTAGTGTTAAACGAACCATGTTGTTGTTGTTAGGAAAAGAAGAATACATGAGCTTTTTGTAGACAAAGGACCTACGTATATATTTGACTAGATTGAATTTCGGCTTTTGACATACGAGTTGTACTTCACGAGACAATCGTGTACGCACAATACGAACAGTAGAGATATGTAGAGATCCGCAAGGCATTCATGATGTACCTAAATGGAACTTGGACGCATTAACCTGACCTAATCTGACACACCTGATTATTAAAAAAACTTAAACTTACATGTGCTGCCAGGCCTTTTCATATTCCCTGAAGCAAGCTCTTCCTTTCTGATCATTGCTGTTGTTGTTCTTGTTGGTTCATTTTAAAAGATGCTGTGTGACTTGAATGAATAAGGCTGATAACTGAATTTTAGGGTTAAAACATGATTTCAACAGAAATATAAAAAAATAAGTACTTAGGTGGATAGGTTTAGGTATTAGATTAGGTTATGTGACACGAATTTACTGTAATAAATAATCTGTGAATAGATGTACAGAATGGATTATAATTGCAACTTATATACTGAACTTGTAAGTCTCTTCAAAATTGGTTCGGTAGTTCGTATATTATCTATGTAATTCTGCGACATGGAATTTTATAGGTAGGTAACTAGGTACTTAAGATTTTAAAAGGCAAAATAAATCGTTCACATAATATTATAACAATTAAGAGAAGTAAAAGCCATTTAAAAACTACTCGACTAATTTCAAACTTACATCAGACGAAAGCTACAATATTCCTGACTTCAGAAGCCCAGACTATAGGTAGTATATATCACAAAGTACATACAAATTATAAATATAAACTATATCTTACAGCCACTGACGTGTGCATAATGAGCATTAGTTCCGGCGATACTGTGAGCCAAGACGACACGAGCCGGGGCGAACAAACTAGCTAGCACAGTTTGTCCAACCGCTCGGGTCGACGGGCTCACATGTTTGACCCTTTCCCTCCATACAACCAGGTTTTGCTTGATGTTACCAGATGAAGAAAAGGGAGCTTTGAAATTGTCTTCACGTGATGGGCCGTTAGTTTAGCCATAGGATCTGTACTGACAGCTACACTTTCTGCGATTGAAATCCCTTAATTCTTGTTAATTTTCCTTAATAAAGTTTTGGATATAAGTTTTGCCTTGTTTTCTTATTTTTAAAAGCCTGGAAACACCTGCTTTTTTATGATAGACCATAAAATTATCTAAATTAGCTAAATTAGTGTCTCTATCTTGCTTCTTCTTTCCCCTCTATTTTGAAAATTAAGCAGTAGGTATTATAAGTAAAATTGCAATTTCATGCAGTTTCTTAGAATCTTACTACTTTATAAAATAACTCGAATAAATAAGTTGCCTTTGATGTTCTTCAATTACTTTATTCCATATGGAATCCATGTGCTATAATATTTCCCGTTCGCTGTGCTCATTTCATATGCATTCAAAGTTTACACAAATTATTTATTACAAGTTTTTCTTAAAAATTAGCTATTGTCGAAAAGCCCAGAAGTTGTTCACAGTTTTTTTAGTACAATTTCTTTCATATAAGCACCTTTCAATATTTTATCACTCCTGCAACGATTTCTTTAAACGCATGGCGATTAAATAATTCTTCAGACTTCATAAGAAATTTGATTTCTTTTTATTTATTTTTTACATTTTTGTATATACGGATAATGGATATTCACGTCCTTTTTTCTTCCAAAAGCTATAGAATAACACATGAAAACGATTTAAAAATTATTCCACGTTAGATGCGCGCGCGCACCAGAACCGAACTAGCTTGAAAAACTAATAGTGTTTGCGCAAGTGTTTTCAAAAACAATTGTTAAAGGACTTTTCTACTATTACTTTTGTGATGTTGTAGTTAGTATAGTGTGCTAGGCATTTCTGTAAATTACTGGAAGCATTGCTTATGTGGTTTTGCTAAATAAAAGTGAAAATATGTATATGTATTGAAATTGAATTGAACTAACTATAACCTGGATAACGTAATCGAAAAGAGTAACTGTTGATCACAGAAAATTATTGTAAATTTCTGAATAACAGTACTTCTTTATAAATGATTTAACTCTATCTCTCCCTCTCTTTACCACACCACGATATTACAGATTATTAGTGTACCTACTATTCAATATTCACAGCAAACTATAGAGGATTGAAGAAGGTAAGAAGTAATTAAAAAAAGCAGGAGTTTAATCTCCTCTGTTGTCCTACTGTTTCGCAATCTCTCCCTATCTCTTAGCACGCATTCAATTAAGTTTTTATTTCACTGAATTTTGCTTTACATCTGGGAAATTGCAGACCTTTGTAAGTAGGTAGTCATTTTATTAGTATGTATATGAAAGAAAAAATTTAATTTCTTTCGTCAAAGAGATGAGACCTGAATTGTGAATAGGATACCCGGGTCTGTAGCGAGTGACGAAATCAAGTCACGGGTGCGTATTGTACGATTATTATCTACTAGCTGTGCCTCGTGGTCCTACCCGCATTGCTTTGCTCCTATCGGTTTTATTATGATGATATATTATAGCCTATAATAACCTTCCTCGATAAATGGCTGAAGGAACTTTTCAAATCGGACCCGTAGTTCTTGAGATGAGCGCGTTCAACCAAATAAACAAACTCTTGAGCTTTATAATATTAGTATCTACAGATTTAGAGTAGTAGACTTCTCCCATTTTTAAATTTCTCCCTTTTCCATAAATGACATATTTCATAAGCTTCAGCAACAGGCAGTAAATACAAGTGTGTATCGACCCACATAGCTGCTGCAGGCGGCTTTATCAATGTTGATAAACTCCTCGCTACGGATAAGCTGCATGCCGTGAAATCGCTGTGAACCTTTATAATTGGAACCTTATTTATGGGGTTTTTCAATTTATTTCGCGATTGTGAATGATAATTTGATGAATTCAATAAGCAATCAAATATTAGTATGGCTTTTATGATGAATTTGATGATTGCGATAAACCTCTTCTAGGTAAAAAAACTTTGCATTGATTCAAATTTTAAACACAATCGGTTCGTGTAATTTGGTCGTGCCATTAAATGTCCTTATCATGCAGATAGAAAAGGTATAGTAAGAGTGCATTGTAGAGGAAGACCTTTTTGTTGAATGTAAAAAAAAAAAAATCCAGATATGTTTAAAGAAAAGCGTGCATTGCAATTCTGAAGAAAACGATAAGGCGGAACGATAAAGTGCACAGAAGTAAAGCCACGAGCGTATAGTTACCTATATAGTTAATTGTGGTAATGAGTGTACCTGTAATGAATAGGGTCACTACACTGAAAATGCTATATACCTAGTATATAATTATTGGTCTTTCAATTTATTTCCTGCACCCTGTATGATGAAAACAATAATTCGTGATCTATAGGTACAATTTTACCCGAAAGTTTAGGCTGATGCACAAATAATAAATTACATGTTTCATAAGTATAATATGTAATTAATAATTATAGGTTTATAGGTATAGGCGGTATAAGAAAAATAATTTGGAAAATCCAAAAGTGCACGCCTCATAATTTTTTTTAAATAAATATTGATTAATTATTATTTTTGTTTATTTAATAACAATTAAACCACATCGAATCAGACCCTGAAAAATGAAAGGGTTCTATTCCTGAGCATACTCAAGCGTAAGAGAAAAAATAAGACTCGATTAGTAAAGTATTTCGGTCGCTATCGTGTTAACAAGAAAAAGGATCCGCACATACAGACACACGGACGTCCAAGACAGAACTTTTTTAAACTGTTTTTAAACTAGTTTAAATAACAAAAATGACATCAAAAATATCATGAACGTTAAAAATAGTGTTTTTTCTTAATATGTGTGTGTATGTATTATCTTACAAGTGCAATGTATGATACATAAAGACATTTTAAGTTTGAAAAATCAGATGTTTTGCGCGAAGTGACAGTAGTACCCACCTCAACGCTTCGCTTATGAGGCGTGCAATATTGTAAAGTGACAGATCAAAAAAAAAAATTGGTTGTCTGTAAAGTCGGTTTACTGACGATAGTTGAACGTGACAACGTCCGATTGTGCTTTTTTGTCGCTCGTTCCGCGCTCTCGCTTGCACTTCAAGCCTTACATGGAATGCCTCAGAGCGAGTAACGCCGCATGAGTCATGTTTTTTCGTGCGTGCAGCCGGCGCCATCGAATTATAAGACGTTGTCACGTCAACATTTTCGTTCCAGGCAAATGTAGTTCCAGACTTTAACTACTGCAAAGTACTTAGGTAATAATATTTAAATATTGATCATTGGTGCAGTCTCTGGATTTCCACTAACGAATACTTAAAACATGGAATATAAATGCATTCTTGTGTAACACTATACTATGTCGCAGGTATATTGCCAAAGCTGTGTCATATTGCAATTTTACTAGTAAAATAGGATAATTAAAGTCTAGATCATCAAACGAGTTCGTTTTACAATTGAAAAAATTTCGTTTTCCCGTGAGCTTACAATATATCACGGCCCCACACTGAAAACGATACTGCTGTAAAAGAGATAAAGTTCAATCTACTGATTAATCATTATAATATCACTACTCACTAGTTGTGCCCCATGGCTTAACCCTCATTGCTCCGCTCCTATTGGTCTAAGCGTGGTGATATTAATAGCCTTAAAACCTTCCTCAATAAATGGGTGTTACATAGAACACTGGAATAATATTTCAAATCGGAGCAGTAGTTTCTACGCGTTCAAACAAACATACTCTTCAGCATATAACATTAAGTAAGTACCTACAGATAGTAAAATTGTTATATGACAGTTTTGACAATATACCTGCGACATATATACAGCTACATCTATATAAATATATCCACGTGTACGGTACTGTTGCGTTTATACTTTATGCTAATTGCATGCGCACGCGCATTCCAACAGTTATACACCGTGTCGTGAGATTTTGTATATATTTGTTGATTTTTGAACTTATATGGCTTTATTGTTTGTGATAATAATAGATTATGAGACTGCTAATAATTGATGTGTTTGATATGATATTTAATTTTGATTTATGCCTAATATTATATCGCTTGTAGGTACATAAATTATAGGTTCGATTGTAAAAATAAATGATGAAAGTTTTATGAAAATATTTATGAATTAACCGCATTTTCAGTATGTTTTGTAATCGTAGAAGCCATTTCACATCTAGGTACTTCTATAATTAATTTTCTAAGATTAATCTTTTGTGTAACTAAAGGATTTTCCTAATATTAGCTACTAGTTTCCGCCCGCGGCTTCGCCCGTGTGGTCTTTTGATAAAAGGTAGCCTATGTTCTTTCTCAGGGTCTAAAGATTGTCTGTGCCAAATTTCCTCAAAATCGGGTCAGAGGTTTAAGCGGGAAAGCGTAACAGACAGACAGACATACAGACAGGCAGACAGACAGACAGAGTTAATTTCGCATTTATAATATTATTAGAGATTGAATTCACAGCGTTTTGATTGAATAGCTCGTACATAACTTCTATACCAGTTATAGCTAATTCCATAAATTATGTACTCTATTGAAAAAAAACACAATATTCAGTATTTACCAGTAAACAATTTGCAATTGTTAACTGATATCGCTTTGTAGCATAGATACTATTGGTGTCAGCTGTGTATGTATTTCAGAGTATAATAACATTTTGTGTACCTAGAGTTACCAAGTTTTCTAGCCTATGACAATTTAGATAATATCTATTAATCATATTTATATAATTAAGGCTTCGGTTAAATTTTAATTAAAAATCTAAATCGTTCCCACTAAAGTAGAAACTTGTATGTGAATCAGACTATTGGTAAGTTTTCATGTTTACATTCTATTCAAAGGAAGTAGGTATTTCTTAAAAAAATAAAGACCACAGGACGTACCACTTTTCATATTGGTTTATTGAAGAAGTCTTAGTTTAAATTTATACATTTTTATAATTCAAGTGAAAACTTTTAATTAACTATGCTTATAAATACAACAATCTTATTCAGTGTATATGTCGTTTAATATTGATAAATTATAACAACAAGACGACCAATTTGGAAAAATTATCTGAAATTTGAAAAAATGGTTTTATTCATACGTAAGTACCCTTAGTAAGTACCTACTAACTACTTTCACTTGCATTTAACCAACGCTCTAAAGTATAAATACATATTACGCATCTTTACATATTCAACTCTTTCAACAAAATAGCCAATGTTCAATCCCACTTAGCCCTTTCCTACTAAGGTGTGTCGTAGGCGACACTAAAAATAGATTTAAAAGTGTTTTAGAACCGGTTGCGTACCTCTGGCTGCAATGTTAATGTTTTATTGAGGACGTTGGCCGATGCAAAAATTCTATACTTGTTTTTAGAGCTAGTTCTATTGCTATTAATAATAATATTTAATTGTGTATTTAATACTTATGGAGACTTACAGCCCCGTTAAAATCTTTGGAATATATCTTTTTAACTAATCCATCAGTTAATGACGAATAATGAAAATAATTTGCGTAAAATTGTATTTTCGATTTTTCGAGATTATCTATGACATTAATTTAAAGCAAGAAGTAAAATTAAATCTTTATGTTTATTTCCTCAAGAGTTAAAAGTTTTCGTAGCACAGTCTGCACAGATAATATACTAGCAACTAGAAGTGTAACTTGCAAACAAGATCAATTTATTAACCAGTATTTATTTGACTAGAATTTAAGGAATATTTTTAAGTCCTACTAGGTTTCCAGTTAATAGTTATCTTTATTGATTATCTTCTAGATTAGTGTCCAAATTAAAACTGATCTTTCAATTCATCTCGGCAATTACATTTCATATCTGCTACAATCAGTGAAAGAAATCATCGTGAGAAACCTGCATAATATTGAAGAACTACAAAAGTTCGACGACATGAGAACCCGCATAATAGACATACCTTTATAAATTAAATGCAATGACCCTAAAAACGCTACGAAACGAGATCCTTTTGTTATCAATTCAAACTCAAAACAACACTTCGAGAAGAAGAGCGAAATTTAAACCACCTGTTCCGAAAACAGTGTTTTATTTTTCATAAACATAAGACAAATTAATTAAAATGTAAAATATTCGTTCTCACATTCAAAAATAAATGTATCTGTTCGAACAGTAGCAAAACAAGATGTTACTAATAAAAAACATGTAATGCGGGCGTCATCTCGACGTCCATTTGGTCGTATTTTTGCATTCCGTGAATTAAACTGAATAAGAACATAACTCACATGCATGATGCTGACATGATCACTATGGAGTTTCTTGCCGGTTCTTCTCTCTTCGTAAATTTAAAAATGTAATGACGATTCAAAAGTGCTTCTAGAAGAAGTCTTATAACTTATTGAATAAATAAATGTTTGAGTTTGAGTTATTACATAGAACAAACGTCTCAAAGAAAAAGGAAAATTTACGAATTCAATTGCTTTTATTGGTGACATTTTGTCCAACACAACGAGGGTAAATTGGCGTCATGCTGCTTGATTTATGGCCCACCGCCCAGTTATGGGCCCAAAGTTATCGTAAATGCCCTACCCATATTTACAATGCTAGGATAGATATAGGCAATATTTTTATGCTTGCTCTATAAATACTTATAGACAGACACATAGGTGGATCAGGGATAGCAAATAATTACGCAAAATTGGACAGTTTTTTTATTACTAACTGAGAAAATCATCTGTGATGATGATGACTAGATAGGATTGATATATTTTCACAAAGTCTAAACTGGCGACGAGCACATAGTATTCTTAGTGCGGATCGATGGGTATTTGTTAAGCTATCGATATATTATCAAGATAATTCCACGAAAAAACTACTGAGCCGATACGTATGAAATTTGCTACAGAGATTATAGCATTAACATATGATTGACTTATTCAAGTAAAAAAAATAGTACACATTTAATATACACGAAGAAAAACGTGATAAATTTGAGAATGTCCGTCGTTTAGGGAACGTTCGTAATAAATTGCAACTGCCCATTGATTTTCGTGACCACATCAAATGAATCAAGTCGCTAAATCTCTATCTTACAAGCGTAATATTATATACGTAAATAAGTTAAAAATAGTCCAACCTTCGCTGACTGCTGTTATCAGCATTTAACTCTTATGTATTTATCTTATATAGTGTTGGATAATTTATATAACATAATAATATGTATGTATGTAGAATATTGTTTTAGGATTTACTGTATTTTGTGCGGTTTTCCTTATTCCTTATTAGTTTGGGGACGAAGTGTTTAAATTTTGTGGTAGAGTTTTGGTTCTACCGTTAGTTAAATAAATAAATTGTAAGTAGGTAAATAAACTCATTGCACAAGCCATTTTAGTAAAAAAGTTTTCATCTTGTATTTAGTAAAAATTACTAACACATAAATTATTACCTTTAAAAGCTGGCTCTATATTTTTTGAAAGATGCCGCATTTACATTTTCGGCATAAATTCACTTTATAAAATCTTATTTTGGGTACTTTTCGAGTAGCAAAAGTTAAGTGTTGCATCATGACAGCAGTGTAATTGAAGTTTGCAATCAGTGAATACCGCTTTATAATTTACAGTAGCACCTCTATAAGTCGAATATCAAGGGAGACGCCAAAAAATTCGAGTTATAGAGTTTTCAACTTATGGAGAATTTCGACTTAGGCGGATTTTGATTCGACATATAGAGTTTGAGGTTTATTCTTATAAATTTTGACTTAGAGAGGTAAAATAAATTAAAATTCAACTTGCAGAGGTCACAAACATGTTTTTATTTATTATAAATCAACATTATTTCAAATCATTTTAAAATAAAAAATATGGCTTTAAAAGTTCTCTAGCATTTTATAATCTATAAAGAGCAGAAAATTCTTCTTTTTCAAAGATACTGGTTTGCTTTATAAAATTTCGTAAGGTATTCAATGCGGTTCTTGCCTCTTTAATGGAAACCCATGGAGCGCATGTACTATTCACATCTTCTATGTCATCTTAATCATTAGTATCGGTTTTCTGAGCTACTGAATCGATAATTTCGTCATCAGATACTTAACGCAAACACGTGTTTCGTGAGTCATAAATTAATATAATTATCGTATACTCCTAAAATGTTTTCTAAGAAACAATAGTGTACTTGCACTGTCGGCAAATTCTTAAAGTCGGTAACTTATTTTTGTTCGAACAATAGAGGTAATAAATTCCAAATCATCAAGTTATAAAGGTTGTAAAATAAAACGTTGCTATGTTCGAGATACAGAGGTCAAATTTGATTTTTCGAGGTATAGAGTGAAAATATGTACCAAAATGGCTTGGAGGGACTTGGTGATTATTTCGACTAACAGAGGGACAAAATTTCAAGTAATAGAGGTTTTCGGGTTTGAAGGGAAGGGAACAAGACATTTTTTCGAGATTTGGAGGTTTTTGACTTATCGAGGTTCGACTTAACGAGGTGCTACTGTACTAGCTTTTCGCCCGCGTCTTCGCCCGCGTTTTCAAAGGAAAACCCGCATAGTTCCTTTCCCGTGGGACTTCCGGAATAAAACCTATCCTATGTGTTAATCCAAGTTATCCTCTATATGTGTGTTAAATTTCATTATAATCGGTTCAGTAGTTTATGCGGGACAAACCATACATACATACATATAATACATATTAGTATAGATGTTATAGTCAAAGTCCGATACACAGTCTCTTCGCGGAAGGACTGGTTTATCCTAGGTTTGGCCAAAGCCATCAGGCAATCCCCGAAATACATTTCAATTTCGCCCTTTGCCTGAAGTATTTTTAGTCAAACCCAGGAGCTCCTAACTTTTCAGTCAAACGTCGAAAGTAAATTATTCTGTTTCGGTTTTGGCCTAGTCAATCCTAGAAGCGACTGCAATTCTCGGTCAAACGTTGATCTGAACATGTTTAAACAGGTTCATAATGATTTAAAACAATTAACATTAAAGTTAATGCCTCACCATGTCAGAAAAATGATTAATTTTTCATTTTAATTACTTAAGAAATTATTAAAACAATAAACATCAAAATTTTAAAAATGTTATTTTTTTATACTTAATCTTATACAAACTAACCTCCGTATATTCCAAAGCATTTATTTATTTATTTTATACTTTATTGCACATCGTACAAAAGGCGGGCCTAATGCCACAAAGCATTCTCTCAAAGCATCTCAAATATAAAAGTGAAAATCACGTAAGCTGACCAATCAGGTGTCAGAACTGGCAGAGTTAAGCGGTTCTTAAGACTTGAAAGCTGCTTAAATGATAAAATGCTTCCAAATATACGAAGATAAGACACTTCATACCTATATCGGAGTTTGACTAGTCAAACCCCGATTTAATAAAATTGTGTTTTGACGTTTGCCTGACCAAATTAGTCTCTCCCAGGTTTGACGAAAATTGTTTAGTCAAGGGCCGAAAATTTACATTTGTTTGGGCTTTGACTAAGTCATTCAGTCTGACCTGAGGATTGACCAGTCCAACCTAGAAGCGCCGGAGCTTCGGAGTTTGCCTATAACATAGATATTACATACTTTATGTGACTATAAACATTGATTTTAGGCGCCTATTGTCACATTCATACGAATTTCTGGTAAATGAAACCAAAACATATCGAAGATGATGAATTGTTATTACCTGTTACTACAAGAATATGATGTAAAATATTATAGTTTATAGCATAGAAATGCTTAATCATCACAAAATATAAAACAAAGTCGCTTTCTCTATCCCTATATCCCTTTGTATGCTTAAATCTTTAAAATTACGCAACGGATTTTGATGCGGTTTTTTTAATAGATAGAGAGATTTTCGTATGTAATTAATTGGGTTTTAGACAAAGCGGGTGAAGACGCGGGTGGAAAGCTAATATATTACCTATATTTTAAAACAATAGATACCGAAATCTCGCCTCGTAAATTTTTATTTTTTACGCTAAAAATAATTACTTAATTAAATTATAACATTGTGGATTTATGGAATTTTAAATAGAAATATTTAGAATTTAATTTATTTACAATATATTATAGGTAGTATAAATATTGGTATCATGTTGGTATCATGGATACATCAATGTCACGAAGCTCTCTTGTGATAAGGGTGATAGCAAACATTTGACATGAACGCATGTTATTGCTTCAATATCGATGTTTATACTATCGAGTGTCCTTGTAACTTATTCGATATTATTGCAGTTATATTTATTTATATACTAGTAATTATATTGTTGATAGGAATAACTTATTTTCAACATATAGGTAGTATCTCACTCACTAAGAATAGAGCAAGCTTGAAGAAGAAGCTTTTTGAAGAGAAACCTTCTTCAAGGTTGCGTCATAGCAATGCTGTCACGTCATGACGTGTAGTCGTGTCACGTCATGACAGTAATCATGTTTTTGTTATCTATGAATCTTGATAAAGTAGTTTCACTTCTGACACGTGTGCTCGGCATACACACTCTCTTATTTCGTAAATCGTATATTAATTTCACATTATAATATTAAAATATAATATATGTATAATATCTTTCTTATATATAAAATTGTCGTGTCACAATGTTAGTCTGCATACTCCTCCGAAACGGGTGGACCGATTCTCATGAAATTTTCTGTGCATATCGGGTAAGTCTGAGAATCGGCCAACATCTATTTTTCATATGTACCACGGGCGAAGCCGGGGCGGACCGCTAGTTATATATATAATTCTTAAACAATGCATAATATGCTATTAGGTAATTAGTAAGTGACTTTTCCTGTTAACAAATAAATAAACAACTACTACAAATTTAATTTTAAACTCGTTACAAAGATGTGTTTTAACTTTTAATGTTGAAAAATGTCCATTCTCCATACCTGAGTTCTTGACATAAAAGGGAAGTAGCATATTAAATAATTGGCTGACGGCCGCCAAGACTCGTCTCGAATCTCGCGTCGTGACGAAAGTTTCTTACGTGACGAATGCTTCTGTTTATTCCTTATGATATATAAAAAAATAATATTTGAACTCAAATTATAACTTAAAAGTTTGTTTGTTTGCTTGATGTCTTGAACGCGCTAATTTCAGGAACTACTAGTCCGATATGAAAAATGCTTTCGGTTTTAGCCCATTTATCGAGGAAGGCTATATATATCATCACGCTCACAGATCACAGAAACTACTCTATGATCACGCTAAATAGAAACGGAGCACTGCAGGTAATACCGCGGGGCACATCTAGTGGAGTCTATAAATACGTGGTTGCTGAATATAAGTCCTGATAGAAACGGCTCACTCAACAACGCACTTACGACACTCTTAACAGCGTATAAATACCATTTTCGT
>CAJQZN010016374.1:0-11580 GCA_907164685.1 Colias eurytheme | reverse complement strand
TTTACTGCGTATAACTCAGAAACGGTAGGATATAGGAAAAAATGATTCAGGTACAACTTGTAGATAATTTTATGGCCTTTCAATTTTTCCATGAAAGTTTTTCTCTAACATGTACCGTTTTTGAGATTTAAGCGAAAAATGAAAAAAATGGACCCATTTCCCCCCTCCCCCCACTCCGGGGCTCCTCCTAGTGGCCCGGGGTTTTAGTATGTTTATTACCTAGGGACTCTTGACATGTTTCCGAAGAAACATCTTACGTTACTAACTCACGCACTCTAGATCCCCCTTGGAGGGACTCATTCAATGGACTATAACCAAATTAATCAAAATAAAGTTCTGGAGGAATGTGTGTCGTCGACTGCGTATGTTTATTTAAAAATAGTATCTATACTCGCTATTTCGACAGACTTTTTTTACGGATTCGTGCTCTATACTGTTTCCCTAATATTGTTTTTTTTTTATATACCTATTACATACAGACAGTTTTTACTTTTTTTATTGTTTTATAATATGTATAGATTATCATTAATAATTATAAACAAATAATAATAAAAAGACATATTACATAATTTGTGATGATTTCAACTTCACTGTTTTATACAATTATTTTAGACAACATACCTACTAACTACCGAAAATACGCGTTGAACGAGCGAAGAATATTGTGTATAATTTAGCGTGCGATGAACTTTACGTACGTTGGATGAGCCGGGTGTATGAGGGTATTGTGAGGGCGCGCGGCATGGCGCGTAATGTGCGGGGCTTAATCGTAGAATTATCTGGCTTTATACGCCTTCTTAAGTCATAAATTTGTAAATGGTAAGGGAACTATTAAACTACTCGCATGTTATGATCGCCTAGTACCTACAAGTGCATCGTGTGATTGCTAGATAAAAAACTAAAGAGAAAAAACATTGACGACCTAAATAATGAATCAAATAGATTTTCATAAAACGTTGTATAAGCTGTATCGCAGTTTAAATCAGTCTTTGAACCTAACATTTGTCACTCGCATGGAATAAAACATGTACCAACAAAACTACACAACAATTTAGCACAAAAATCGAGTTTTATCAAAGTCTATTTTATGAAAAACGAGGTCTAAAAGTCAGATGGATTTTGTTTAGTTCAGTGTCGCAACACTGCAGCTATTCATCAAAGCTTGTTTTTTTTATATCTTTTACGTACAGTAACACATTTTGTTATTCCGTAATAGAATAAATAAACATTTTTGTCTAAAATCTGAACTCAAACAAACATAATTATATGATAATCACGTGCATAACCGCAAATCAAAACATCAGGCTTAATAACGATGAAGACATAAAGCGATGTAGCGCTGTTACGAGTCCGCTTTAATAAAAACGTAAGCGATTCCAGCGCATAATGATCAGGTGTCCCTTGTAAATAGGTCCCTATATTTGCATATGTATTCAGGGATGATTTGGGCCGGTGTCAATTATAAGAAAAAGTCGTAATGGAAGATATAAAGACATTAATTTCATTCAGATGTAAAGATTAAGTTGTTTGTTAATTGTAATTAGATTTCTTAATTGTATCTCTTTTGTTTTATTGCGATTTATAGCTAGATTTCATTCATGTTTCAACAGTTATAACTAATTTATAAACAATCTTAAGAAAGAACAAAACTATGTTGTTAATAGTATTCCAATGTCACTTTGTTTATTTTTATTTCTTTTATAAATTATTTGTCTATTGACCCATCCACTACCTGACTCCGACGTACGACGCTTAACCACGAAACAAACTGCAGGATAATTTATAAAGCTGTCGACTTTGATCCACTCCTGCATCCAGTTACAAACGCAGAGGAAGTGGCGCTAGCTCAAAGGGAATCCTAAATTTGGCTAAAGCACTGTACATAGGTATTACCTAGGTAACTATGTAGGTATGTACCTACTTGTCTGGACCGCGGGTTGGTATAAGGTTTGCTTTGAAAGTAATTGGACTTTAAAAGAGCATTTGAAAGGAAGGATGATTTGGTTGGTTGTAGGTTAGTGTTTTGGAGATATTTTAGAAGTTTGTGTTTATTATAAAAACAGGGAAATATAGATATGGAATAAAGTTCGTTTTGTTATAATTATGTAGATTTATTATTCCTTCCTTATAAGTATTTATGACCTTAAAAATGCATCTAATATAATATTTTGTTATAAATTATTTAAAACAATTGTGATTTGAACAATATCTACAACCTTAACATATATAAAGTGTTTGAACTTCAGTACTAAATACATAATACATACTTATATCTATTCAATCGAATAATATAACGAGGCTATTCTTTCGAACCTTGGACGTATTGTAAAACGTTTGAACAGACAGACATATAGATTAATCTAAATTATTTAATTATGAACCCATTCGATTGTGTGGGTGGTAATGGTTCTGACATCTGTGTCGACCTTCTCAAAACCAATTGGATATTTTCGCTACGAGTCTTTAAATACCTTGTTATTGTAACTCTATAGGATTCATTAGTACACAATGATTATCGAATTTCGACGACTAGGTTTTTAGTAGCCAATAATATTAAAATGTTGTGTGGTTTTATGAAACCACGGTAAAAGTGAAACTGTTCCAACGGTTCCGAACATTGCTTTGTGTAGCGCATGTCGGGTGCCGGCGGGTAGGTATACCTACTCGGCAGCCGCGATACACGCGACATGCGCTACACAGACCAAAAAGTTTGAGACGATGTAATAAAAGTTTCACTTTAATAATTTATAAGAAGTATTAAAATACCTATAGGTACTTACTACTAACAGCTATAAAAATAAACTGCCTGTTTGTACATTTCAAGTCTGAATAGCTGATATACTTTTGATAAATTATGGTTTATGGGTAGATGGAATATTTATTGATATAAAAATAATTCTCTAAAAATAAGTCAATTAACTAAAGCTATGTAAATCTTACTTACTTCGATCAATATTTTAACCGTAAATATAACAGAAACGTGTCTCTTAATTCACTGTAACATTAAATCTCGGTTTAATCAGTCACAAACTAATTTATTCGCGAGTACGTAACGTTGTTTTGTCTCGCACGTATGACATTAGGTAACCTTGGGTAGAGGCTCAATCGACGCAGGTAGATTTGTATCTGGGTTAGGTCTACATTCCAGGGATAGTGCTAAACTATAGATATACAATATGATTTTTGTATGAAATGTGATTATATTACTAGAAGTAATACATTTGTTGTTTAGTCTCTGTTGTGACACATTGACCGATTAGGTTTTGAAAAATATGTAATAAGTAATAACTAATAATGTAGGAATTATATGATAATAAGAAATAGATAGGTAAATAGTATTTTCTGTTTCCGTGCCGTGTCGTAATTTAAGACAATTTATTATTTTTTCGCTACTATCGTTAAAGTGATACATTTTATATATTTGTATTTTATACCATAATAATTATAGTAATTAGCCGACCTAGGTTATTATCGGAAAATATCCGAAGATGTTTTACGTGTTTATCTATATTATCATGTAGACCGGGTAACTTAAAAAATGTCTAGGCAGTAATAATTCCTAACCTTTCGTTCCTTAATTTCAAAATATGTGTAAAAACTATTTCCACAGGATACTTTTCTAGATAGGATATAAGTAATGATATTTTTGCTCGTTACCTTTTACCGAGGTTGCCTGTAAGAGATCACTACTAAGTGATAAGGCTGCCAAGTTAGTTGTACTCTGCAGTTTTTAGCTTTAAGTAATTCTAAGGTTTCCTATTTGTACAACCAATAAAGTGTTAAATAAATAAAATAAATAAGTAGTTAAGTTTATAAAATCATCCAGTAGGCAACAATAGCGTAATTATTATTTATTATCGCTTTCAGTGTAGAACCATCCGAGCGGATGACTGAAATAGTTCATTATCTATTTACATTTGGATGGTCATCACATGTTACATACACTCTGACACCTGGGTTCGGTATTTCCGCTTTATGGTTTAGAGGAAATGTGTGGAGCTAAATATTATGTTTTATTTTAAACTGCTGGATTGATTTTGATGAGAATTTAATGTGCGTGGAAGTAAATATATAGGTATTATAAAGGCGAACGTTTGTAAGGATGTATGGATGTTTGTTACTCTTTCACGTAAAAACTACTGAACCGATTACAATGAAATTTAGCACACATATAGAGGGTAACTTGGATTAACACATAGGATAGTTTTTATCCCGGAAATCCCACGGGAACGGGAACTATGCGGGTTTTCCTTTGCAAACGCGGGCGAAGCCGCGGGCGGAAATCTAGTCTCTTTATGTATATCTACACATTTTTATGTGATTTTTTTTGCCCAAATCACGGACAATTTTAAAGTTTCAATCTTTCCTACATTGAAAATTTAAAATTAAGAAACTTTTGTTACTATTAATGCATACTTCCTTTTATGCCAAAATGTACTAATTATGTTTAGATTTTAATGAAGATAGATTGTAATCTTAACGGAAACTACTGAGAAAATAATTAATTATCCCTATAATTTGTTTCAGATTAAATACACCAAACGGATGAGGCGTTTTGGCCACGTACCATGAATTAGATATCGCTAAAAACGATATCGAAACGTAAGTATTATCGATTTTATACAACACTAACTTTCCGACCGCGGCTTCGCCCGCATTTTCAAAGAAAAACCCGATAGTTCCCGTGGGATGTCCGGGATAAAACCTATCCTATGTGTTAATCCAAGTTACCCTCTATATGTGTGCTAAATTTCATTGTAATCGGTCCAGTAGTTTATGCGTGAAAACCATACATACATACATACATACATAATTACAAACCTTTCCTCTTTATAATATTATAGTATAGAATATAGATATAGGTAAATTAACATAAAGGTCTATTCAAACAAGAGCGGTATCCGCTACCGCCCGTGGTTTGAATAGGCCTTAACCTTAATTTGTGATTTTAGTACAAGCGCCATCTAGCGGAGCTTTCTTAAAACATATGATAGATGTTCGTTAATTAATAGATGAAAGGAAAATTTACCAAACAAAAATAAATTATAATAAATGTACTTAAACATTTATTTAATTAATAAAAGCTATAATATATGATATTGTAAGGATTTCTGTCTGATCAGTTACAATAATTACTAATTAATGAATTATTCTTGTAATTTTAATGATCAATTAATATTTTTGTAACACTGATCGAACAAAGAATGAGACTATCATAGAACTATTTTAGTTTATACTAATAATACTTGTAGTTTTTCTTCAAGTTGTTACCAAACGAATTACTACAAAAAAGGGTGTGTATGCCGATTTGCCGAGCACACGTGTCAGATGTGAAACTTTTTTGGCAAGATTCAAAGATATACCAAAATCGTCGCCTTACCCCATGACGTGACGGTATTGCCATGACGCGACCTTGAAATTTTACTGTCAACGCGCTTAAACAATTTTCACTTCGACAAGAAACCATCCCCATAAAACAGCCTTATTACTTAACCAACCCACGCACTCAAATCTCTTTATACTATGACAAAACCAAATAAAATACCGTATAATAATATTATGTAATACCACAAAATCTCATTCCCTAACGAAATTTGTTAATATTCACAAACATTCATTACGCACATTATAAAATCAGTTTTCATACAAGACTTTCCAGTTTCCTACCCTCCACTGTTGAGGAACTAAATAATTATTCAAACACGAAGATGTTTGTTTAGGAGCTTCTCAAATATATGTTATACGGATTACGCTCTTATTATTATAAAACTATGGTTGAAGTTGCGGTGGCTGTATTATTCCGTTCCGGTACGCAATCAACTGTGTTGATTAGAAAGATTTGGAAACCTTACGCTGGGATTCAAGTCGTCCTCTGTTGATGATACGCTTATTTGTATTTCATTGTATACTATTTGATCTGGTAATTGTAGTAACTAGACTAATTGACTTCTATTTTCCTAAATTCAGACGATAGGCTATGTTAGTTTAGTGGGTAGTTAGTATTTAAGACATCTTGGCAAATTAGTGTCAAGGAACGGATCCATCTATCAATCTACGGGCTTTTTCTTTTACTCGTAGAAAAATATACTGACTTTTTTTCGGAAATACTCTCTCAGCCAATATATTATCTAGTAATTAGTAAATATGTAACTAATTTCGACGCAATGTTAATGATTCTTACTTGTATTTTCAAAAAAGATACGTTAAATTGAGTATTTTTTTTACAATAATGTCTGCGACGTTATCTGCCTAAAATAATAACTATCAGGTAATCTTTGTAACCTTTATAAACCCTAGAAAAAACAGATGTATAATCGATACTTAAATAATCGTGGCCACCGTATAAATATGTATATATGTACTTTCATATAATAAATAACCTGTTTTTTTACCCCAAAAACATGTCTGGTATATTTCTTTGTATATATCTTATTCATAGAGTAATATAAATTGTAACAATTATTAGCTTTTCACAAATATAGTTCATATCAACAAACTCAATACACTATAAACACATCTTCCAAGAAATCAATCACAATATAACAAGAGGTCTTCAGTCTCCTACGCAATACATACTTATTATTCGTATTCAAATGAAAAACAAATTAAATGCCACTTTGGAAATATAAATACGGAATAAAAGTAATATTACGTTCAAACTAATGGATAGATTCCAAGGGATCAATTTTCAATAAACTTCTTTATTGAGGGAAGTTAAGTAGATCTACTGAACGATATTTTCAAGTGATTTTATTAGCATTTTAATTTAAAAATTGTATATTGTAGGCAAATATAGGTTGTTTTTTAATCAAATTCAGTCTTATTTTGTATGGATTCCAATGTAAGATGTATCTTATTAGAATTATTAGTGTTTCTAAGTCAAATAATTTGATGAACATATTTTGATGACATTTTGAATATTATCTACTTCTTAAATAATGAAATATTAACGTAAGTTATGGATGGATACATTGCTGCGTAGGTAAACTACAAAATCGGGATTTTTAATACAATACACGTATCCATCAGTCCATCACTCCTGATCAGATTATATTAATCGCATTTCGTATAAGAAAACTCAAAGTCAATCGTAGAATAAATACATCTACGCTAAGTACACATTATCAGCTTGATTCTTACAGTAAAAAGGTATCGATTGTATGTCCTCTAGCTCTCATGAGACGATGTGTCGCGAGAGGTGTTCGTCAAATATTATTTCTATTCTGTTAGTTATAGCTTTTACTACGAATTAAAAGTGACGTACCTATCTGCTATTGAAACACTACTGTGGTATGTATATATGAGGTAAATTTCGTCTTGATTCCATGAGAATTTATTACATTGAGTGCATGGACATATGCATGTTACTCTTTTACAGATTAAATTCTCTAAAATTCATTACAATACAATGGAAGTAATGTAATTTATATACTCGTAATTCGTATATCCTAATATTATACTTTCTCATTTTAATCAGTTGTGTTATAAAAGGAAAATCGTGATGCCAACAACATTAATTGTTCACGCCATAGTCCTACTAATATTATATTAAGAATAAAGATACATTGAAAGTCGTGAGATCAAATTTAAATGGGGATAGGTATATGCGAAGCTTTAAAAAAATATTTTATGAAAGGTGGTAAGGTAACATTAAAAACCTTCTTTGAAGCCAGTTAACGTTGACTAAAGTCCGCAACCTCCCGCGGGACGTTTGAATTCAAAACAAAATGTGACCCTAAAAGGTATCAGTCAGACATCATTTATATTCAATACAGAAACAATCGTTTTATGGAATTACGACGAGTAAATCACAAAGCGCCGCGGATTGACGCGTTGCCTCTTGACAAATGAATTCACAGTTAGGGCTGTCACCTTGTTATTATTTAGACGAAAATTCATCGGGGATTTCGCTTTGCGTTAAGATGTGGAATTTAATGTGGATTGCTATTTAATATGAATTTGTTTAAAGATGTCTTGAGGTACACACGTCGACTAGTTGGATTCTTGTTAGAATGATAAATTTGTTTTCAAATATGACTCATTTAGACGTTAATATAAGTTTTACGTCTACGTAAATAATTTAAAAAACCTATTAGATTCTTTTTATCAATGTATTTGTTTGCAAAAGTATAAGAAATCTAATATATTTGTTAGGTAGACAGTTTATCATTGAACTGCATAGTTATTAATACGTTAAACACTTTAAATAAAAAATAAAATAAAATATCAATTTGACAACCCTAATCCCTGATTACGCACATGTAATCAACGTAACGAGATAATTAGGAATTAATTATACTACCGTATATACATCGACGCGTCCTCTTAAACGTCTGCGAGATATACGTGAACGAACTAACTAATGTAATCATAACATTATCAACATGACGAACATTCGAATTAGAAGCTACTACATGAATACGACACATGTATAAGATCTTTAATTATTTAATGAAATGTTAAAATTTAATCAGAAGTATAGAAACGAGGATGTAATATCGTTGCTAATCTCGGGAACTACTGGTCCGATTTGAAAAATTCTTTCGGTGTTAGATAGCTCATTTATCGAGGAAGGCTATATACCATCACGCTACGACCAACAGGAGAGGAGCCACGGGGGTGAAACCGCGCGGAGCGGCTAGTGTTGAATAATATAGGGTTTAAAATAATTTATTTATACACGCAAGAAGAGATAATGTTTAGATTGAGCTCAAACTTTGACAAGTTGTATAACGCGCTTGAAAGATATTTGTGTCTATTTTTCCTCATTTCTAATCCATGTTACCATAATATGCAACTCATCTTTGTATGGTAACATGATAACATGGCGTTACAACTGGCAACGTTCAGTTTTATAATTTATTTTAGGTACCTACTTTATTATGTACCGACATAATTTTTATAACTAAATGAAATGATTTTGTTATCTATTTCATTTATCCTCAAATTTGGTATTATGTCATAAAATTCTCAAATCTACATACCTTCCTCCTCTCAACCGTCCTAATCCACCATTTCAAAATTAATGCCCAAATGTAAAAACACCTAGACACATTAACTAATTAACCAATATCGTGTGTTCATACCGCTGGCGGCCATATTGGATCCGTGTAAATTTGGCGTGCTTTTACGTTGACTCTGTTAAGGTGATTACGAGTTTTGATGTGGAAATATGATCGGTATTAATGTTCTGTTATTGTATAACACTAATACCTATGTAAAAACTGAAATTATAAATCTATACTAATATTATAAAGCTGAAGAGTTTGTTTGTTTGTTTGAACGCGCTAATCTCAGGAACTACTGGTCCGATTTGAAAAATTATTTCGGTGTTAGATAGACCATTTATCGAGGAAGATTATAGGATATAATATATCATGTCGCTAAGACAACAGGAGCGGAGCAACGCGGGTAAAACCGCGGGGCACAGCTAGTTACGAATAAATTGATACACACAAGAAAGTATTAGTAATTCCACAGTGATATAAGACACACAAACACGAGATAAATATAAATCTAACATTGTAATGAACTATAATAATAAAAATCACTATCCCATTACGTATGTCGGTAAATCGCACGAAAACATGACATGAAACCTTACAAGTTTTAACAGTCAAGGCTGGGTAAACATATGTTTACCACTTAAGCCTAAACTAAAGGTAATTCCTTATTTGATGAACATAATCAATACAAATATGAGTAGGTAATACTTATAGTTTATATGTATACATACTCAATAATATGTTACAGTAACATTGTGAAAACCGTTAAAAAGTAATCTATCCTGCGAGGTTGCAAACTGTCGAATAATTGTTATTCGTAACCTTCGATTGTAATTATAATCAAATATCTAAGGATAGTTGAAAGTCGTCTGACTGATTGTTTATTCGCTAATACCTAAACCACGCAAAAATTGTACTTAAACAACTGTCACTTAAGTTGGAGGCAATATAATATGTCAAAGTTCATCTATCGAGCATGTCTTTGGCATAATAAGACGTGTAAGTATTTATAATATAACAAAGGACAAAGACTAAAATCAAAGTTCTGTATTGAGATACAACTTTTACATAAGAGCCATTGAAAATATAAGTAAAAGAACGCTTTCAAACAATAGCAAAGAAATAGGAGATGTAACAACTCCTAGACTACATCAATAAAAGCATAGAAAGTTAAGCTCTCCACTTAAGTCGGTATTTCTTACAACTTTGAAAGTAAACAGACAACACTTGCGTTTGATACAAAACAGTGTTCGAAAAATGAAGTGGCTTTGACTTACAAGTTTGTCGTAAAAAATACATTAAATTTTGTATTTGAGGGTTGTTTTGATAGTCCATGTCGTAAATACGCCTACATGCATCTATTTACATTGTGTCCTTTTGGGCTAAAGGGCAGAATATTTAAAGACAATTTACAAAGGCTAATCAAATTTTGTAACAAACCGAACACCGATGAATAGGTAATACTGAACTTTTTGAGGCTGGATTATACCTCTTATAATGAAATATTGAACACAATATCATACAGTTATGCTGCCATTTTTAGAGCTTTTAACTGGGTGTGGTAGCTCCCCGGTGCAGTGGTGACCCAATTCATAACGTAATGGATGAAAATCACGAAACCGCTCATAAAATTATTAATCAACATACCTCATTTTGCCGTTGTAACGGAATGGTATCCAGGATTACCGAAGGATCAGATATAATACTATTATTTCGTTTTTCCATGGAATTCTTTATTAGCAGAACTGAGGTTAGGATATCATCACATTTCCTGTAGGATTTATCTGGAAAAATGTTGATAATTCATAGTCAATGAATGTAATTCTGCCTTCTGCAAAACAATATGGGTGTGATATGAATGGCAATACATAAGCTACAGGATTGTACTTATTATAAGGGAACGATGGGAAAAATGTACTATCAAGTACAGAAAGAGTGGGCCGATATTTTCCCTTTAATTTCAGAGAAGGACACAGGCTTTGTTGGCTTATGTGTACATTAGTAAATTATTACCTAACTAAATAACAAGCCAAGTAACATTTGTCTCAACTTACCTTAATTAACACAACGACGAATCTCCCATTAAAACATGTCAATATAAGATAATTAATATGTTAACTTATTCATAATTAGAGTGGCGGTGAAGTTTTGACGTTGCCTGTATTAGGGTTGACTTAATATGTTTAATTACTGGTAGTTGGTACGCGACGAATAATGTTACCTAATAATATTATTTAGCTTTTGCCCTGGGTTACTCCGGTGGCTAATTATGGGCAATAATGCCTAGGTAAGCTGTGGTATTTTGGTAGTCATTTCGTTTTATATTTCGTGCTGTTCAAGAAACAAAATCCTCGGAAGATGGTTTACAATTCTCTAATAATTCCTCTATTCTAATGTACGAGAATAGCTCTAGAATAAAAGGTGATCAGCATTATCATGGCATTAAAAAGCAGTGATAATGTAAAGAGTCATTAGAAGCTTCAGTTACTATAAATTACCTAATCACCATATAAATGAAGTAGTGCACTACATCTAAAGTAACCGTCATGAGAAGCTATAAATTTTGTAAACAAGT
>CAJQZN010016369.1:0-15750 GCA_907164685.1 Colias eurytheme | reverse complement strand
ACATACCTTGCAATATTTTTCAAAAATCGTCGAAAAACATTTATTTGTTGCAGCTTGTAAATGCGTGCTCGCAAGCGAATCCAACGACTGCCGCGAGGTGGGAGGGGTGTGGGGATCGTGCTCACGAGTCGCGCGCGCGCCATTATTTAAAATGCCGATACTATACTGAGTGCCCTCTTTAGGCTCTGTGCCCACTTTAGGCCCCTTTCCCCTACGGGATAAACTATCATAATATCTGAAGACCTTTTAGCTGCTCCTATTGGTTATTACAAATTTCTGGCTCCATGTAGATATCTTATTTTTACTTAATATTATTATCCAGCATTAATAAAACTAAATCAAATGAACATAAATACCCCTTCTGTTTAAATAGAAAGTTAGAAACCCATAGGCCATAAGTATTAATTAAAAATGTAAACCCAGTTCTTTTAGTAAGAGTAATGTACCTATTGTTTACATGTATGTAGTCATTATCAAATTAGGTACTACCATGTACCTATTACATCGTTTGCAACCTCATCAGATTTTTTAAATATTTGCGCGTTCATACTTACTCAAGAAACAGTGTTGCAAAATACCGACCAACTTCATCATCAGACAGAGAAAGAGCAGCGGCATTGAGCATTCTTCTATCCTCTCTGGCAATCCAATTTGCCGGGAGAGAATCAAAAGATTTAACAACCACGACATCTGTATCTAAATACACGCCACTCCATCTATAGAGAGTGAGAAATCTCAGAACGTTGGATGTGTTCTCTATACCCCATTTCGTCTTATTTAGAATGCCATTCAGTATCAAATATTCCACAGGACTATCTGCCGCATAGTTAGTTATGTGAATACGCGCTACATGCACATTGCTAAAGTCATCCAAAACTGCGAGATCACTTAAAACTTCTAATTCAGATACAGGTCCACTGAAAAACACGTATATTTCTCTATTTGGATGTGCTCGAGCAGCCGATTCGATGGCACAAAGCTGACGAGAGTTCAAAGTGCCTTTACAGCTGGTATCATGAAAGAAAATTGACTTCTTTGGCGGCTTAAAAACTCGCGAATCGTATAGTGGTAAGGCATCATCGGAATACACATAGTGACATGTTAGGTTGTTTCTAGTATTCCTATACAACAAATCATCAATTGAATCTTGTTGTTGCTGATAAAAATACAAGTAGTAAGTAACTCCGAAAACGCACAATATGCACGGAAAGAGAAGTTTTCTGCGAGCCACTTTGGTATTAATGAACATTATTATTGTTTATGGATTTCTTATCAAGTAAACTACACGAATTTAACTTGCTATTTTACAACGCATTACACCTGTGCACTGCGACACGTATTGTTTTAAAAACAATTAACATTTGTTCAGCGGCTCGGTGTTTTTCTATAATATAGTCATTGTTAGGAAACGGTGTTACCAATGCGAATTTTACGGCTATCTTCTAAGGAGAATAACGGTTACATACTACATATATTGTAACAGCAGAATTGATGATTGATAATTACATTAGTAAGAGAATAACTAAACTTTCAATTAATATCATACAAAGGCAAGGTAAGTATAAAATCAAAAGTAAAGGACCGTAGATACGCTTAGTAGTCCGCGGATTTAAAATCCAATTTAACTAAATCAAAATAATATCACATTTTCGTGTAGCTCTGTAACTAATTAATTGAACCTATTTTTCTTAGGTTCCCAATTCGCCTAAATAAAAAACATAGACCTGTACCTATGTAATAATAATAATATGTAGTATGTACCAGGTACCTACCTAGTATACCTACACATATTAATTGCTGTATGAATTATGTATGTATTTGGAATTTGGATTTTCAAAACTGTATGTTGGCAATACTACTGAATCTTTTTATGATTTATTTACTTAGAACTTGATCACGACACCCAATGGAAATTAGTTTTTTAGCACTAAAACAAAATAACTGTAGTAATCTCTTTATTTTTAGAATTGTTTTTACATCTTGACTTAATTCTATAATTCTTATATAGCTATATTTTTAACTTATAGTTCATTGTTGATCGATCATTTTTTACGGGTAAGTACCTAAGTGTAGTTTTAATCTGTAATATTTTAAAACACTGAAAATTTTTAAGCCTGATGGAAATCAAACATAATTTTGCTAAGTATTACAAACAGGAAAAAATACGAAATTATCGAAGAAGGTAAGTACCTACGTAAGTAGTTACATTATGTAAAAAGTTTACAAAAAAACAAAACAATTCCATTAATTATATCTCAATAAACACTTGCATAGCCAAAAATACGCATAAAAGTTTTACTGTAACGGAAACCTATGTCATTAAGTACGCAAGTGATACATTCGATTAAGATAGCTTTTTTGCTTTGCAGTATTTTTCAATTACCAAGGACATTGCACTTATCTATCTTATTTTATATAACATACAATAAATTTCTTATATCATACAAAGTTTAACACTGTCTTATAGATAATACAACCAAAATATACACCGAGTGGTATTCAGCACTGTGCTGATTCTTTGCTTAAAACGATACTGTTGAGGTCCGTCTTAAATCTCTAGAACTTCACAGAGAACGCAGAGTAGGTGGTAGGGCAGTGACGTTTAGCTAGCTTGCCAAGTCTGGAACCGTAGTATTTAGGAAAACAAGCGCCACATGTGAGGCGGCTCCAGAGGTAGTAGGTATAAGCTGTATCGTACCCAGGGAGCTCACCTGCTTCGAAATAATCCCCAACGTTCTTGGCATCTACTGGGTAGAAGAACTGGGAACCGTAAATATCGAAACCTGCAAAAAATTACTTATATGAAACAATGCTTTACCTATAGATGGGCCGTTATGGTAAATCAAGATTCAAGGAACCTCCTTTGATCAACTTTTGAATTTTTAGTTTTGAAGTTCGATCTGCGATGGTGGTAAAATAATTTTACAAAGTAAAGTAAGTAAACTTTGCAAGACTATGATTAAAAGAAAATCGCATAATTCATATTTTCAGTACAAGCTGTGCAATAAATGTGCCATGCATAATTATTATTTAAGTTTTATATTTCGCATTGCCACAATTTCTGTCACATTTCTATACCTAGGTATATATTGAGTAAAGTATGTCCATGCATCTGGAAAATCTGTAAAAACTTAAGGAGGACATTTAATGAACTCGCTAATCATTCTGCATTCAATCAAAAAGTAGATTTAACCAAATGACTGCGACATAATATACATCTAAAACTTACAAGATTAAAGAATTTATCGCCATGAAAAGAATTAAAAGACGTGTGGCACTCGGGGACTGCCGCTGGTTTTTCGTTACTAAATTTCTGGATTCGGTCCCCGCGCTCAAGGCGCGCGATAGAAGCTATGCACACGTTCATAAATACGTACCATTACAATTAGTAGCAGATTTAGAGACAGGGTCAGGTGTAGTGCATTCTTGATGCACAATTTTTGACATTACATTTTCACCGTTTTTGCAGTCAAAGGTCTTGTGGTTCTTTATTAGATCTCTGAAACAGGTAAATATTTATTAACTAAAGTTTGTTTACTTTTTTCTTCTTATTAATAATTACTAGCTGTGCTCCGCGGTTTCACCCGCATTGCTCCAGTCCTGTTGGTGTTGGCGTGATGGTATAATATAGCCTTCCTCGATAAATGGGCTATCTAACACCGAAAGAATTTCAAATCGGACCAGTAGTTCCTGAGATTAACGCGTTCAAATAGACCCTTCAGCTTTATAATATTAGTATGGATTATAGGACAAACATACAATTTGATTATGTTAGGTAACTTACATTGCATTTTCTCAAACAACATTTATAATTGTTTTCATGGGCTTAAAGTTTAAACCAGAAATCCGCTCGCCTCTATACCCAATATGAAAATGGGAATATGTAGATTGTAGATATGTTTAAAATGGCCAACTTATTATCAAAATAAAAGCGTGTAAATAGTAGGTATTCACAGAAAAAACAAAGTCAATCAATCTATTTCCTACATATAATTAATGTTAATTACAAGTAAGTGTGAGTAGAGAGAATATAGGTAATTAACTCTTTATTGTACAACAATAAAAATAACAGCAAAAAGGAATCTCTAGAAGTCTCTAATCTATAGAAGTCAATATTAGTAAGTAGTAGTAAGTACATACCGCAAAGCTGTGTTTGTGACATTTTTTCCGACCTCGTCTTTTGATAATGCCAATATCCCAGATCCAATAGAGTCTCCGTTCAATTTTGGCACCCAATTCCTGGACAAAGAAGTCAAGGGCTTTGTCACGATTAAATCCTTTTCCATAAACACCCCTCCCCATTTCTGCAACGTAAGATATTTCACTAATCCCTCTGTTAACATTATAGGACACTCGGTTTCATTCAAACCTCCGCCGGAAACAAAGCCCTCTACGGGCGTGCCCATGGCATATTCCTCTATGTTTACTCTGGCCAGCTTTACGTTGGCCACCTTCTGAAGTACCCGCATTATCTTATTCTTTTCCAATTCTTCCTTCTTGAGAGGATTCGTGAAGAGAACATAAACACTCCAATTTGGGTGAGTTCTGGCCGCTGATTCCACGGCGCAGGCATCCTTTGGCTCCCACACATTGATATAACAGGAAGTCTCGGTGAAAAAGATCGATCGCGTTGTCGGAGCAACGGAAGTTATTGGAGGCAAAGCGTCGTCCTCGTTCAAATAGCATGATATATTGTCTTTCCAGTCCCATTTAGTGAAGGAAAAGTCCGGCCCAAAAGAGTATTTGAGGTACATAATGTAGCTCAATATAAATAGAGTAATGGTTAAAAAATTCCATTTCCTTTTTTTTCGGAAGTATACGTAGCGGTCGACGATGACGGTGCGGAGTACTAACTTCATGTTGTAATCAAAGTATGTTCAGGTAACGGCGATATATCGGTAGAATCACTGATTGATATCAACAGGTTGGTACGAAAACCGGCACTGGTATATACCGCGGCACTTTTATTTGTGATTGTTAATTTTATGATTTTATACTTTTAATATTTAACTAAGTATATTAAAAATGTTAATTGCAGCGAATGCACATAGTGCACGAGCAATGCCTTGCATTGAACTAACATTGGATGAACAGAAATCTGTGGTACAATTGAAAGGCGGTTTTCAGTACAGAAACATTGAGTTACAAGCAGTTTGTTTTATGCGTAGGTGTGTTATATAATATATGAAATTGAGTATTGACTCTGGATTATATCTACTGGGAGGAATTTTATTATAAAGAAATTGGAACTTAACTCTTCCTTAAGATGAGCATAGTACGTAAGCGGATTTTGTGATCAATTATTATATTGGTCAGGTTTGTTATTACGTATGATTAGATTCGATCAGATGTACTTTATTTAAATTAAAAGTGTAATTAAACGAAAAATTTTGATTTTTAGATAAAATATCTAAAAATCAAATCCAAATCCAAATATTTTAAATAATTAAAACCAATAAAAAATAGACTGATAGTATTTGTAAATACAGAAAACTCTATTGAATGCTTTTATTTACTCCTATCGACCAATTTTATTAATAAAGAATTAGTTAACTCTTTACATAAATAAATAACAAAACTAAAATCATAATAAACCTATTACCTAGCTACAAACCGTACACACAAAATAAACTTCCACAACAAAGTACAACTGAATGACATGAAAATTTTCCAACAAAACAACTAAGTTGACGACACTTTCCCAAGAGATTTAACGAGTTGTGCGAACTTTCGGCTAATAAAATTGATAATACTTGGACCACGCGTCAGGAGTGAGGCCGCATGCGCGGGTCCTCCAGCCTCCTTCCTGATCAATCATCTGGCCGGGCTCGGGTTATTTATATAGAATCAGACGTAATTCGGAGGGCAGATCTTTCTAGAATGTTTTGTATCAATATTTTTTCATTGTACAAACAATGTTTGAGGATGAATTTTTGTTGTAAGGGGAATATACGTAAAGGTTTTATAGATATCAGAATTCTATGAGATCGCGTAGGATCGCGTAGATAGAATAAATAGTCATATTTTTTATTTAAACAATTTAAATCATGATTTATATTAATTAAAACTAACGTTTAAGATAAGGTTTATTTTATTCAAACAACCATGAGAAGTAGAAATTAGATAGATAGGTAACTAATATTTTATTCCTCGTTTCACTTTTAATTAAGCTCGCTATAATAAGCCACACTGATCTAAACAGCCGTAGCGTTAAAGACAGAGTAAGTAGGTTTTGGATCCTAAAGACCATAGACAACGTATATTAAATGCCTACCCTTTAATAATATTCTCTCTATATTATATAACAAACGCAGCAGATTCAGTTGAAAATCGATTTACCTACATGCGCATATATAAACTTACGGTGTATAACTAAATTATACAAAGGTTAATATATGATTTTCCATGCCATGGCTTTGCACTTTTAGATTCGTTATGTAAATGAAAATCGGTTAATAAGATACATGAGATGAACTTCATATCAAATTCGCTACCTAGTTGTAACTTGTGTCTTGTACCTATGTAGTCGCATTGGTTAAAAGACGCCATTTAACCGAGAAAGCAAGTGAGGACAAACAAAATATTGGTGGCTCAGGTTTACCAATTACTTGCTCTAATCGATCAGCGAAACAAAAGTGATACGTCTCAATGCCAGTTGAAGGATCACTTTTATACAAGATTCCCTATAAGCAAGATTATAATATATTCTAATTTACGAATGAGTGAGGCTACAACTATGTGACATTTACGTAATTAGAAAAAGGCTTGAGTGAGTGATCTAATAATCCTACATTTTTTCCATAAAACCCTAAAAATATCAACCTTAAAAACTTTCTCCCTAATCCGACTGGATTCTATTATTATGTGCTTAGCAACAAATTTAGCGTTTCATTTTTATACTATAGACTATATTCGATTCGCGATTTCACCCGCGTGGTTCCGCTCCTGTTGGTCTTAGTGTAATGATATATAGCCTATAGCTTTCCTCGATAAATGGGCTACCTAACACCGAAATAATTTTTCAAATCGGACCATAATTCCTGAGATTAGCGCGTTCAAACAAACTCTTCAGCTTTATAATATTAGTATAGATAGGGTACAGAAAAGGTTAAAAATAAAACAAACAAATAACATTGGATAATTTTATTCTCATTATCTCATAATACCTTAAACTAATTACAATAAATAAATGACCAATCAGACTACAGTATCAAAATTGCATACATTTTCAATCACGAATGAAATGCTACAATTCTTTAGGAAGCAATTTATTTTGAACATTTTATTAACTAAAGAAAAACACATTTGAAAAGTTCATTAAGCAAAAAATTTGTACGAATAACATGAGGCACTCTAAAAATTCAATATTTTAACGGGTTTAAAACCTGATTGAAATTACCCGATGTTTTGAAAACATGCTTTTTAATTACAATAATAAAACTAACTCGTGAAAATTAGACATAAGAAAATACTTACAAGGTAGTCTTAAAATTTGTATGCATAAGAATAATTAATATTTTTATAAGTATGTTTAAGAAATTAAATGCAAGTATAGGACCATATTTAAAATGGAGTATGCATTGTAGTTCATATATTTAGCGCTTAGCAAGTAACTTAACTTCACAGAAAATATAAATTATGTCCTTACGCCGTTATTCGAGGCCTTTAAACCACAGATTAGAGAATAGTTACTTCGTAACAGATACATCACTCCCATACAAAAGCTAAAATACCTACACTATATTAACCTACAAAATGCGCCGCAACTCGGCTGCAGTAAGAAATGTACTCTACGAACACGTACCGAGAAGCGAGTTTCCCGCGCACGCCGCGTGATGCGTCATCAAACGAAAACTTTAGGGTTGTACCGAGCGCGTAAATTAAACACAGAGTTGCTGAAACACTTAATTTTTTATATGTATAGATTATATTTGTTACATTATACAATAAAAAAAATGAAATCTTATTGATAGTAGTTGTTTCCTTCGGTTTCACCCGCGTGGACCCGCTATATGTGTCTCCTGGATAAATAGTAACCTGTTCCTGTTTAGGCAATTGAAAAAAAGACAATTCCTTGTTATTCACTCTTGAACTCCGACACCCGTCCACATCGTAATAACCGGGCATCTTGGTAGCGAGCGCGGGAAACGTGACGCGGGTGCGCAGTCTCGCGTGTGCCAACCAACTGCCGCTTGGGTCGGTACCGACCTACTGTGCGGTAGGCACTTATAGCGCGACCTTGAGCGAGTGACGGAGGCCTGCTTTAAACAATAATGAGAGAGACATCTTTGATTTCCGGCCGACATTACGTAGTTGTAGTTCCAATTATCTCCACAGAGGGCCTCGTTGTCGCGCTTCCGTGTTTACCAGAGTGACGTTTGTACAGCTAAGCTTATAAATAACGGTTATCGCAGTAATTAGCCCATTGGCGTCTTAATTTTCGTACCGACAGTATATCTTGGGATAACGCTGTTAGCGTTCGTTTATTATCCTTTGGAATAAAAGTTGTAGTTTGCTATTATATTACGTTTTGAAATTAAAATTTTAAATATTAAAATTAGTAACAGTTTAAAAATTTAAATAGAAGTTGTCGTGTAAAGTGTATTTAAAATGAGTGACGGAGGTAGTGAGAAGATGCCAAATGATAATTTGGTATCCAGCGATTGTTCGTCGTCGTTATCGTCGGATGAAGAGGAGGTCGTACGTTCACCTAAAAAGACGGTTAAAAGAAAACGAAAAAGCAGCAAACCTAGTAAGAACAAGAAAACACGTAAGGAAAATGAAAGTTTGTCATTACTTTCAAATCAGGTCAGTGAAATACAGCATTTTCTTGCGAATTTCTCCTCTAGTTTTGGCTACTACCCGCCGGGGTATAATTATTGTTCGGATGGAATTAATTTAGATAATTGTGATCATGTAAGCGAACCGGCTGTCGAGCCGAGCGTTTCTTTTAACTTCGATTTGACTACAAATTTAAAAGAGCCAACCGTAGCAAATACTTCAACTGAACATTTGCAATTATTAAATTCTCTTCAACATTTTAATTCGGAGAATTGGACAAACGTACGTTATGCCGATATTCAAAAATTGTATAACGCTCGTCCGGGATTTGTTGATCTTGAAGTAAACGATGAAATTAAACAATTCGAAAAATCTAATAATTTAATTGCAACTGAAAAGTCGTTAAGTGCTATTACACATGCGTTAATTATGCAAAGCGATGCGTTAAAAAAGGGCGTATCGGAATTGTTACAATGGACTAATGACAGTGAGGAAATAAACAAAGAATCCTTGCTTTCTAAAATTAAAGAGACATTTTCGGGCAGTTTTCAAAAAATTTCTCTCGATTGCTTACAATTAGTATGCGGTCGACGAGCGGATATTGTTGAACAAAGAAGGGATTTTTTCTTAAATTTGGTAAAAGATAAGTTTTTGAGGGTTAGTTTAAAAAAGATTCCGCCTTCTTGTGAATATATTTTTGAAAAGGAAGCATTTTCTGAATTTTTAAAAATAAATGGCGGTATTAATAAAATTTTTTCGCAAAATAAATCCTCCTTTTCTGCGCAAGAAAAGAGAGTTATTTCTGGGTCCCAGGCTGCGCAACCTGGACCTAGTACGTTTATTCAAAACCAAACCGGTCGCTCCTTTGCACCGTTTGCGTTAAATTATAATAATAATAGTTTTAGACATTATGCACCTCCCAAAGGAGTGCGTCCTAATTATGACTTTAATGAGCGTTTATTTCGACCTCAATTTAGATCACAATTTAAGCAAATGCGTTTTAACCGACCGCAATCTAACAGTACTAGTGCCTCGCGTCCAAGAGGCAAAGGTGATAAAAGATTTTGACTATTTACAGACGTTTCGGGGGGGCAGGTTAACGGAGTTTGTGAGTATTTGGAAAGAGAGGGGTGCTCCAGAAGCACTGCTAAAAATAATAACAGGTTACAAAATTCCTTTTCAAGCGAAACCGCCCTTGGTCATGCCGCGCCATACCAAAGTCCACTATCAAACTGTTCCATCTGTCGAGATGGATTTGGCAATAAACAATATGCTGACCGAAAATATTTTACAGCATGCCCCCGAAACGCCCAGTTTTTTATCTACCCTCTTTCTAACACCAAAAAGCGACGGTTCAATGCGTCCAATTTTCAATTTAAAAAGACTGAATCAATATCTCAAAGTAACGAAATTCCGACTAATTTCGGTACATCGAGTTCCAGATTTTCTACAGCCGCACGATTTCATGGTAAAAATCGATCTCACCCAAGCGTACTGTCACGTGCCCGTGGCCGTGAGTCATCGCTGCTTTCTGAGGTTGATGTACAAGGGCCAGATGTTACAGATGACCTGTTTACCATTTGGGCTCGCAACAGCACCCAAGGTTTTTGCGTCCCTGACGAACTGGACAGCGGAATTTCTGCGCGAAAAAGGTATTCGAATCATTGTTTTCCTCGACGATTTTTTAATTGTATGCCAGGACAGAGCCAAGCTCGTCAACCAAGTGGATTTCGTGCTAAAAAGTCTAGAGGAGCTGGGCTGGAAGGTAAACACCAACTAATCGATACTCTCACCTCAGACCTCTTTAGAATACCTGGGTATAGTATGGGACACGTGGCAGAACAGGAAATGTTTACCACAAAACAAAATCCGGAAAATAAAGGTAAATATTTCACATCTATTGGAGAGTCAGGTCATAACTTTGAAAGAGGCTCAGAGTACTGTAGGCTTTTTAAACTTTGCCCGTCTCGTTATACCCCAGGGCCGGCTCAATTTCCGTTGTCTTTTAACACTTTCAAACAGACTGCTGAAACACCAAGGCCGAACGTCGTTTCATCTGCCGCAACAGGTGGTCAAGGAGCTCAAGTGGTGGTTGGTAAATTGCGAGAAGTTCTCTCGAATTCATCCTCCCTCAACCACACATTTCTTAACAACGGACGCGGCGGATTCGGGTTGGGGGGCCGAGCTAAATGGTATTCATATGAAGGGAGAATGGGTGGGCGCAGAAAGCTTACTTCATTCGAACCAAAAGGAAATGCTCACTGTTGTCAAATGTTTAAGGGAAGTGGGTCCCTCTCTGATTCATTCGTCAGTTCTTCTACAGTGCGACAACAAAGCCGTTGTAGCCTACTTGAAAAACGAAGGGGGTTGTCGCTCGGCGGAACTGATGAAACTAACTTACGAAGTTTACCATCTGTTAGACATTTTCGACATACATTTGATTCCTCACCACATTCCAGGCAGTTACAATATGGAAGCAGATCGCCTATCGCGGAACATGTCCCCCGCGGAATGGCATTTACTACCATCAACGACAGATCTAGTGTTTGCGAAATGGGGAGTGCCAGATGTAGATCTTTTCGCTTCAACACGAGCTCATGTGGTACCCAAATATGTGAGTCTAGACCAACGGGATCGACAAGCATGGAAACACAACGCGTTTGCTTGGGAGTGGACCTTCAGGTTAGCGTGGGTATTTCCTCCTCGGAGTGTCCTGCCCCGAGTTTTGATGCATCTCAATCGAGCGAAAGGTATGTACCTAATAGTAGCACCGAGGTGGCCGCGGGCATTTTGGAGAGCAGATCTGAAGTCGCGAGCGATAGCACCACCCTTCACCGTCCGCCACCTGGAGACCAAACTAATAGATCTGACCACGGGTCTCCCTCCACCAAAGGTAAAGAATATGGTTCTCGAAATTTGGAAATGTGGGGGTGGTCGCAAGCGTTAGAAACATGGTCAAGCCAGCAAAAATCGCTGTTGCGGTCAGGATGGCGAGGCTCTACTCTTAAAACGTATAAACCTGCTTGGGAACGGTGGATTAATTGGTGTTTAAAACACAATGTCGACATTAAGAATCCAACAGGATCTGATTTAGCCAAATATTTAGCTGATTTACATTTAGTCGAAAAACTTGCTTATAGGACAATTTTAGTTCATAAATCAGTCGTGTCCACTTTATGTAAAACGGAGGACAATTCTAAGTTAAGTTCGAATATTTTAGTAAAACAGATTTTAAAAGCTATAGCAAATACTAGCCCAAAATTGCGCGCGGGTAACATTTGGGATACCTCCATTTTGATATCGTGGTTAACTAATCATAATGTGCAGAATAGTAGTAACTTGTGGGAAATTTCACGCCGTTGTGCCATTATATTATTATTGTGTTCAGGTCGTAGAATACATGACTTGACACTTTTGAGTGTTGCAGAAGGCTTTTATGTAGATAGTACCGTAGAAAATTCTATAGTTTTTTGGCCCAAACATGGATCTAAGACTGACTCGGATTCATATGTTCAATCGGGTTGGAAATTATTGTCAAACGCAAGTAACTGTAATATCGACCCCGTATTTTGGATTAGAAAGTTATTAGATCTGGGCATGGATAGGCGTAACTCGGCTAACGTAGATAATTTATTTGTAACCGTTTGTGGCAAGGCGAAAGCTGCTTCTAGAACTGTAATAGCTGGTTGGGTGAAATCTGCTTTGAGAGAGGCGGGTGTTGAAGCTGCTCCTGGTAGCGTTCGATCAGCTGTTGCCTCTAGGAGCTGGTTAGACAATGAATTTATAGATAAAATTCTTGCAAGGGGAAATTGGAGGTCACAAAATACCTTCAAAAAATATTATAGAAAAGAAGTGAGACCGGTTAATAATCAGAATAATTCTTTATGTGCTCTGTTTGAGCCCTTATCACAATAGTAAATTGAAATGATTATATTAATATATTTTTTGTTAATAATCACATTGGCGTCTTGTTTACCAGGCGAAACCAAACAATGTCTCATTATTGTTTAAAGGCCTCGAATAACGGCGTAAGGACATAATAGTTGAGTTTTACTTACCATTAAAACTCGTATTATGTCCAGGAGCCTTATTCGAGGCCTTACATTAAGTCCTGCCTGGTAGTTTGATTAAATAATAAATAAAATTAAATTATTAAAAATAATGAGACTCAATGGGCTAATTACTGCGATAACCGTTATTTATAAGCTTAGCTGTACAAACGTCACTCTGGTAAACACGGAAGCGCGACAACGAGGCCCTCTGTGGAGATAATTGGAACTACAACTACGTAATGTCGGCCGGAAATCAAAGATGTCTCTCTCATTATTGTTTAAAGGCCTCGAATAAGGCTCCTGGACATAATACGAGTTTTAATGGTAAGTAAAACTCAACTATTATAATCAATACTAATTCTATACATTTTTTCAAGTCAATGGCCCAGTCGTTAAAGTTTAAAAAATATTGAAGAAAAATAATTGAATTAATTACAAAATAAAATTATTTCGTTAAATAAAATCAATGACAGAAATCACATAATATTACAATTTTGGTATTCATTTTTAATATTCTCATTTCTAACAAAAACTGTTATTATTGTTATTCTGTATTAAGTATGGCAATATAGTTTTCTGCCTTCATTGTGTTATAATATGCATTATGCAGTGATGTTATTACAATGTTTATACAATATTAAACCGCTTTTTTTATTATTTTATGTTTTTATTTACAATGTAACATGTGCGTAAAGTTGTGATTGAATGAATCTATATTTTACATAATATAGCTTTAAAAGGTTAACACACATCATGTTTGTTACCATGATGTATTAAAGCAGTATTAATTCCAGTGTGGAAAAAGGACAGCGCTATTTATATAGGTCCTCTAGCGCCATCTCTTTCCCACATTGGAAGTAATACTGTTTTATGACACCATGATTATCTTCAGGCATAAGAAAGCATATTTAAGGCCAAAGTTAAGTTTGTAAGAGACAAAAAAATAAGAAATTTTCATACTTTACTTTATTTTCTTTCCTAATGTGTGCTAATCTTAAAAAAGCTGCCTCTAGCTCATCTATTTTTCTAATTAATAAAATATTATTTGAACATAAATTGCGATATTAATGCTAAAACTAAATCTACCTTATTTGTGAATGTGACGAATACTTTTATGTAAAAATGAAATATAATATACATTGGTGTCTGGAGTTATTAAATTAGGAGTTATTTTGAAAAAAATGTGATCGAAACGTAATGTTTTCTTTTATAATAATCAAAATCAAACGAATGAATAGAAAACATTTATTTTAATCACCCAATTTACTTAAAAATCATAATACTATAATGGTTCCATAATATTTTCATGACCACAAAATCCAAATATCACTTAATTCACGAAAATTAAAAAAAAATTCAATCATTATTCATCTTATAACTATAACTACAAAACTCTCAGCGAAATCAAAATTTAGGTTATAATCTAAAAAAAAAAATTTCTGTAATAGTGGTTTTCTTTTATGTTCAGTGGAAATACAAAGAAAATGGTCTATGAATATTATTTATTAATTTTTATAGCAATGTAACAATCCTTCTAGAAGGTCACTCTACTAGAAAAGTTTTTAAGCTGTCTCTGTCTAATTCGTTTACGTTCGCTTCCCTGTGTGTTATTTCAGACAAATCCATAATGTTTGTTTCTTACGTTACACAAAAAATCATAAATACTGCTCATTTTAAAATGCGATTAAACTACTTTTGCGTGAAAGAGTAATAATTATCTTTAAGTTTATTAAAACTTTGACTGGATGACTTCAACAAATGGTTTTGACAAAAGCGACCAAAGGAAATAATAATTAAATTCTCATAGGGCCGACTTTTCAATGCTTGGATAAAACTTATCCGTCCAATAAAGTATTACACGATAATATTAAAATATCACGTAAACTGTCAAATACGGGCAATTAGAATACGTTTTTAAAGTGGTACTTTTCTACATTATTCGACGAATAAGTTTTATCTAAGCATTGAAAAATCGGCCCTTAATCGTCTAATTTGAAGCTAACTGAACTGTTTTTATACAATATATTATAGAATAAGTTTAAGAACATTATAATTATTTGCATCAAATGACTATTACAATGCCATATTATTCCGATGTAGGTAATCATGATGACTAAAGATTGAATAAAAGGCAAGAAGTAGGGTTCACGGAATATTACGATCATATAATAATTATAGTCAATACACATCTTTAGATAATACCAGCCAAAAAAATTAGAGAATATTACGTATTATGGTAATGCATTGAAATTTTGGCAAAATATTGTAATCATAAGGACAGAACATAATTATATTCTATACGAACTTATTTCATCTACATAATATTTCTAAAAAAGAGGGGAACTGGGAGAAATATCACATCTATATATTACTCAATTATTAATATTAAAATTATTTTAATTTTAAGTAAATATTATTGTTTTTTATATATACAAAAAAAATTCACGATAAATTAATATTTTGGATACAGCATATACGTTGCTGAATTTATACGTTGAAAATTAATGAATTACCTTTCATATTTTTTCAGTCCCCTAAGTATGACGTATGCCGTACATTTTCTTTTATCTTACAAAATCTCTCAAATAAAGCATCACTCAGAATAAGCAAAACAGAATAACATCTCACTCATCAGAAAACGTTAATTTAAATTTTAAGGATACGTACATACTACAAGGCAGTAGTAAACCAATACTATTTCCAGTGTGAGACAGGGACAGAGCTAGATGACCTCTATAGCGCCATCCCTCTCTCACACTGGAAGAAGTACTGCTATGAGACATGTCAGTAACCCCTCACTACGCTTACGAAAAATGCATTTTGACATATTTTTTTTCATTTCATTCATATTAAATTAGAACACTTTTATTATCGTGACGAAATTTTACACCTAGAGGTGATAACTTAACACTAACTT
>CAJQZN010016366.1:0-19177 GCA_907164685.1 Colias eurytheme | reverse complement strand
GACAGTAGTACCCACCTCAACGCTTCGCTTATGAGGCGTGCAATAAATAGCAGGGGGTGTTACTGGATCGATACCAAACCCAAATATGTGATTAAAAAAATTTTTGTCTGTCTGTCTGTATGTGAAGGCATCACGTGAAAACTAACGGTTCGATTTCGATGAAACTTGGTATAAATATACCTTATTATCCTGGGCGTAAAATAGGATACTTTTTATCCCGTAAAAATACGTAGGAAAAAATAAATCTTGATTTTTCTTAATTTTTTCGCGCGGACGGAGTCGCAGGCGGAAGCTAGTAATATGAATAAGGCTTTAGGCGTAACTTTTAGCTATACCCTTTATGCATATATAATAAAAACTCTACAATAATTAAATTGGTTCTACAAACTATATGCATATTGCATTTAATAAAAACTCTACAATAAATAAGTACCTAAGTATATTGGTTCTAACTTCTACTAGTTATTGAAAAATTTAGAAATAAATACCTATTCTAGGTATATAGTTTTAAAAATATCTAGCTTTATTTTTTCGATAGTTGGTAGATAACTCAGAAGTAAATCACATTTTTCGCTCTATCGTTCGATGGGAATATTGAGCCAGGTCATGCTCCAGGGATAGACTGTCTGGCGTCTGCTCAAGGAAATATATCAAGTAGGTATTATGTTCATAATTATATTATGTGTACGTTATAAAATTATGAACTATGATAAAAATATGCATGGGGTTTATAAATATCGGTCACCGTTTCTTAATGATAACCACGTGACCTATTAAAAAGAGAGCCTATATGTACGTTTTCTAACTAAAATATAACACGTGCACATCGAAAAATACCATGAAGTGATTTCATAATAATACAAACGTGGAAAAATCACACAGTCATATACCCATAATAACACTACTGTACCACTATAACACCATAATACCACGTGGCAACACGAAATTGTATATAAGAAAAGTACCACGATTAATATATAATATAGAGCTGTATAATTTAAATTTATGATAATAAATGAATTCGGCACACTTACCGGTTCGACGACTTTCTGTTCCGTTACACGGGACCATCCGGTTTGAACGCACGTTATCGTATGAAATTGGCGTCAAGGAACGATCGATAATATCGTAGTAGAAACCACTATGAAGACCCCACCCGCCCCTCCCTGCCTTACCGTGAATACGCACAATCGATGGAACCGCATGAACCGCGAAGGGTCTCGTTCGATGGTCTTTGTCGTGACGTCATCACGTTGAACGTAAAAAATAGTGTAGACGTATGATTCAGTAAGTTTTAATTTTGTTATCACATGTTTAATTCATCGAAGCTACTATATATTATATCAGTAGTGTGAAGTATAACGATAATTAACCAACTTATCGATTACCGACATCGAATGTAAAGTACTTAAATAAAAACAGTTTTAACAACTTATTAGATAACTCTATTATCTGAACAAAAATTAACTTCGTTTTAACTACTTATTTCGTTTTTTATAAAGTATATTTTCGTGTAAGTTAGATTTATTGCATATTACTTTATTGTACTATTAGACAAGCCTGAGCTTAGTTAATCTTTGCAAGATAACAAAATATTTGCTCGTTATGGAGACATGGTCCCGTGAGAGCGATTTGTGTTATAATAACATTAAGTTGTTTTTTATAGAATATTGATGTAGAATACGGTGTTTTTAAGGGTGCGCGGTTTAACTCTGACGTCATTGGGGATTTATGATTCCCATGATTATGATTTATGATTGTAATAGAGTCTATAAAAACATTATAGGTATTACTTTTACTTGTATAATATGCATGGAAAGCATTAAGAATTTTTTTGTTAAACTAGCGCCCGTTCATAAAGTAGTAGCAATACTCCTATAATCGTAATGCAACAAAAATTATAGCCAGGCGTACACAATAAATATGTTAATAAACTAGGTACATACAAGAAACATACATTGAAACAAACAAAATCGCGTTTTATATTCCTTTGGAAGTTATTTCAAATTTCGTAACAAGTTCAGGATGTAATCCCTTTAAATAAACGCCATATATTAAAGAATTACCTATGGATAGGTATAGAAAAACGTTTACGTACAGTTTAGCAACGTCAATAAATTTTGAGCAAACCATTAATTATTTTCTTAAATAATAACACCGTGTTATTACACCGATTATACCGTTTTGATTTTTAAAAGTTGAAAATTTTTATGTTCCACGAACATTTCAATTTAAATAATCGCGCCAACATCAGTGAAACTTCTTAATAATTTACCTTGGACTTTTGGTTAGATACGCGCTTTTTTGAAATTAATAAAATAGGTATCATATTATTAAGTGATCATTAAATACGCATTAAATTTAAATGCATTCTTATTAATGAGATATTATAACATAAACGGAATTACGGAAAAAACAGAAAAAATAAACAATGGACAACTTTAACATAGGAATCATAAAATATTAATGAGTGAAATAAATTAATATTTTGGTGTTACTATTAACTCGTTTTTGTAATTTAAAAAAAAAAACACAAGCAAACAGGAATGAAATATTCAATAATAATTTCATACATAAAACTATGTGTTCATAATAATTATTTATATTTTTATCGATTGCAATTTAGGTATAATATTATGTACTTTATTTTGATCAAAGTAATTTGAAAAATTAATGTATGCGTTCGCGTCCGCGTCCGTAATGGCAACTCTGTTACAAAATACTTCAAAAAGTATTTATCGAATGGAAAATATAATTGCACTGTAAATATTGTAAGATTATTATGTTTTAAATATTACAATTTACAATTATTATTGTTTTATCTTAATTTAAATTTAATAAAAATTCAGTGTGGCGGATGTCAAAAATGCTTTCAATGACACTTGGAAAATTGAACATTTTTCATGGCAACATCAACACGTTCTTTTTCCCTGTGAAGTTGTTAGGAGACACGTGCGTAAAGTACGCCGAAATCCCTAAAAATATTTCAAAATGAGTGAAGGTACAGCGACTATCCGTACTCGTAAATTCATGACCAACAGGTAAAAGTGCATATTATAGAAAGCATCGAAAAATGTTTGTTTCATGTGTAAAACGCGTCCAGCCCACGATGACAGGTTATGTGACAACGTTTGTATCGTTTTCAGATTGTTGGCCCGCAAGCAGATGGTTTGCGATGTCCTCCACCCAGGCAAGCCCACCGTCAGCAAAACAGAAATCCGTGAAAAGCTGGCGAAAATGTACAAAGTGACACCTGACGTTGTTTTCGTATTCGGTTTCAAGACGAACTTTGGTGGCGGCAAGTCCACAGGATTCGCACTTATCTACGATACCCTTGACTTTGCTAAGAAGTTCGAGCCTAAACACAGGTTAGCCCGCCACGGCCTGTATGAAAAGAAGAGGCCTACACGCAAACAGCGTAAGGAACGTAAGAACAGAATGAAGAAGGTGCGTGGTACCAAGAAATCCAAAGTAGGTGCCGCAGCCAAGAAGTGATGTGACGGTATAGGACTGTAAGTAAATAAACTCCAAAAAAACTGCATTTTGTGTTTGTATTTACGACTCCTCATATCTCACTGAAATATTTAGTTATTGATGCTTTTGAGATTAATAGTGGCTTCTACTATAGATTTAAATTAGTCTTATTAGTTGCAATCTGAATTCAGTATACACAATATTTATCAAGGAATAATAGCAAATGGCAATAACATTTTTGTATTAAATGCCTAAAATTGGTCATTACAGTAAGTGATGCAATTGTTAATTATATTAAAAATATATTTTGTATGTTCAATCAAACTAAATATTTTATTAGATAATTCTAGTCATGATTATTCAGTAGTAATCACAGTAATTATTGCCATAAGTCTGTTTTATTTATTGCAGATATGACGCTACCAATATTTTAAACTAAATTGACAATGAAGTTGACATTATATTATCTTATTTCAATTTCAATCATAAGATAGGCTAGTTTTAGATTTGAGTATTTAGCCTACACTAGTTTTCCACCTGTGGCTTTGCCTGCTTGCTCTAAAACTTAAGAAATAATACCCCACATAAAAAAAACCTGTTCATCTGTAATTTTAAAGATCTAAGTATACTTATCAAACCAAGCATATTATATAATTACATACATAAAGTCTAACAAAGGCTAATAAATAAGTATACTTAGATCTTTAAAATTGCACAGCAGGCACTGACTTAGGAAAGCGACTATTTTATACTATGTATATATTGAAGCTTTTATCACTGTTGACTATTTTTCGTGTAGAGCTTTGATCTACGAACCAATATAATCTGGTTCCATTGCTCAGTATCATAAGCAGTTGTTATTGTTTAGAAATTATTTACAAACGGGATAATAAAATTTGCCAACTGTTAAGGCATAGATTATCCTTTTTATAAATTCTAACATTTTTGCTACAAAATGTACCTTTGAAGTTTCAGAATATTTTAACAATACACTCTGATCCTATTTATATAAGGATTTATGTAGTTTGGGTATGGTATTTTTGTTTATAAATTAATATGTCTCTCTCCATAATACACGGGTACCGCCATAAGGAAGATACCCGGTCCTTTGGCCTTCGGAAGGCTTACGCGGGGACACAGGTCCAACATATTATTAAGATTATAATAATATCATTTTTTTTGTCTAGATGGTATACTCTAATTGCTGCACAATAAGATTTATATTAAATTACGTGGCATGTATAATTTAGCCTATATCGCAGGGATCACATAGATATCCAACAGTGAATTTTTTAAATTGATACAGTACTTTTTGAGATTAGTTCATTCAAACAAACAAACTAGCTTTTTAATTTTTTTGTAGATTAAATAAGTAAAACAAGTTGAAAACTTAATTTTAGTTGTAAGCGTCCATTTCCGCCAAGTGCGAGTGATGTGTTTGTTAAGAACCAATCATATTGCTTCCTCTTACTGCCTTGCCTCGCTCAGCACAGCTCACTATGCATAAAGAAATGATGTAAGTACATATACATTTCAATAAGTCATTAATTCCCCATTATACAAAAGGGATGTGATGAAGATCTAATATAATTTTCCTGTCGCAGTGTTTGAATTTCTCAGAAATGGCTTGACCGATTCTCATGAAATTTTTGTGTGCATATCGGGTAGGTCTGAGAATCGAAGTAGTATGATATAGGCAGAACAGTGTTTGTCAGAACAGCTAGGATTTTTTATACTACATATTAGACAACAGACTCCCAATAAAATATTCTATACAAATATTATGTTCATTTTTGGAGAATAATATTAAATGAAACACTAATATAATATGCTAATGTTAATAGTTTATTCTAATTCACTAAAATAAAAAATATACTTGATATGTAATTTAATGTAACCATTTTATTAGTGTATCATAATCTTATATATAAAAATGAATCGCAAAATGTGTTGGTAAGCGCATAACTCGAGAACGGCTGAACCGATTTCGATAATTCTTTTTTTATTATATTCCTTGAAGTACGAGGATGGTTTTTATGTAGAGAAAACGAAAATATGTACCACGGGCGAAGCCGGGGCGGACCGCTAGTAATATATAGAATAGGCACAATTTTGATTACACAAATTTGTTTCAATGGGACGCACGTAGATGGCGCTATAGTCAATTACTGTCTGGTTTTATTATGTTTTGAAATTCAATACCTACCTTTTTTTTTATTTACCAATTGGCAATATTCAACTAATTATTATTATAATAATCGAAATTAATTAGAATAATAATTACAAAGTTTAAAATCTAAAATAAAATTCTTTATTGGCACTAAAATCAATTCACATTTTCGATTTGATTGCTTCGAAATTTTTTTCCATTAAAAAAAAATTACATTCCAAATTTATCACCATACAAATTGTGTACAGATGGACAATATTCTTTAGCCAAATTGTAGTAAAATGAGTTTTTTGGTACAGATAAATGATGCGTTAGGCGGTTCCATAGATGATGAACGTACGCCTCGGACGTCTTTTTGGAGTAACCGGCGATGAAGTAACGATCCCTGACGCTGTAGTGGATTGGATAGAAGAATTTTGGCGACAAAACTGTGAAACCTGAAAAGTTGAATTTGATATTTTTGGTTTTATGGCATTCAAATGCTTAAACAGGTCACGAGTGGCTGAATTGGTCAAGCATCCGCCCCGGATTGGCGTGAAAGGATGTGGGTTCGAGTCCCGCCTAGCGATCGAATTTTTTCTATTCTTTATAAATTTATAACTAATTATTTTAATTAACTATATATAAAGTAATCATTATAGTAGTGGAGCCATTACTGGTTCTGAAGGAGCATTTTTTGAGATATTAATAATTAAAAAAAACTTTCCGCGCTAACTTCTTTCCGGTGATGTTACGTTAAAAAACTTAATTTGCCCGCCAACACAAATTGATTAGGTATATATCGCACTTTCTTTCCACACCTTATGAATTCTTAATTATTTATATTTTTAGCAATACCCTATCTATTAAGTACCTATCTCTTGTCACACAAGTACAAAATACACTTAGAAGTAAATGCAAAAAATGCGTAACTAATTATTTATTCCAACTTCCTCGCAAATTACATTACCTTTGCAGCTGTCAGGTGTCATCAGAACGGGGTCTTTGACACTGCACTCCCTGGTGAGCACCCGGGTGACGGCCCCTGGTCCGTTGTGGGTCCAGATGTCTGGCCTGTAGTTCATCACTATTTCCCTATAAATGTATAATATCCTAACTATGTATATTATAAATGCGAAAGTAACTCAGTGTCTGCTTCATGCCTCAACCGCTGAATTGATTTTTATAAACTAGCTGTGCCCCGCGGTTTCATCCGCAACCACGAATTGATTTGTATGAAATTTGTTATAAATATAGATTGAGACCCAAGAAAGAACTTTTTTTATCCCGGAAATCTCTCAACGGTAACTATGCGGGTTTTCCTTATACAAATTACAAAGCGGCCGAACCTGCGGGTGGGGAGCCAGTTGATAATATTTAGATGGACGATTTCAGACACGATTAGCTATATTGTATCGTAAAAATATAGGTATGGTATCTCACGGTACGGGATAAATTACCATAATATCTGAAGACCTTTTAGCTGCTCCTATTAATAAATAATAATAAATAAAATAAATATTATAGGACATTATTACACAAATCGACCTAGTCCCACAGTAAGCTCAATTAAGGCTTGTGTTGTGGGTACTAGGCGACGATAAATATAATATTTGATAAATACATATATAGATAATAACATCCAGACCCAAGAACAAATAATTGAGTTCATCACACAAATATTTGCCCTGACCGGGGATCGAACCCGGGACCGTGGCTCAGTAGGCAGTTACTTTACCACTGCGCCAACCGCGTCGTCAAATTTCTTTCTAATTGGTTATTGCAAATTTCTGGCTCCACGTAGATATGTTATTTTTATTTAATATTATCCAGCATCATTAAAACTAAATCAAATGAACATAAATACTCCTTCTGTTTGAATATGAACCCATAAGTAGGTATTAATTAAAAATTTAAACCCAGTTCTTTTAGTAAGAGTAATGTATTGTTTACATACATGTAAGTAGTCATTATCAAATTAGGTACTACCATGTACCTATTACATTGTTTGCAACCTCATCAGATTTTTAAAATATTTGCGTTTTCATACTTACTCAAGAAACAGTGTTGCGAAATACCGACCAACTTCATCATCAGACAGAGAAAGTGCAGCGGCATTCAGCATTCTTTTATCCTCTCTGGCAATCCAATTTGCCGGCAGAGAATCAAAGGATTTAACAACCACGACATCTGTATCTAAATACACGCCACTCCATCTATACAGCGTGAGAAATCTCAGAACGTTGGATGTGTTCTCTATACCCCATTTCGTCTTATTTAGAATGCCATTCAGTATCAAATGATCCACAGGACTATCTGCCGCATAGTTAGTTATGTGTATACGCGCAACATGCACATTGCTAAAGTCATCCAAAACTGCGAGATCACTTAACACTTCTAATTCAGATACAGGTCCACTGAAAAACACGTATATTTCTCTATTTGGATGTGCTCGAGCAGCCGATTCGATGGCACAGAGCTGACGAGAGTTCAAAGTGCCTTTACAACTGGTATCATGAAAGAAAATAGATTTCTTTGGCGGCTTAAAAACTCGCGCATCGTATAGTGGTAAGGCATCATCGGAATACACATAGTGACATGTTAGGTTGTTTATAGTATTCCTATACAACAAATCATCAATTGAATCTTGTTGTTGCTGATAAAAATACAAGTAGTAAGTAACTCCGAAAACGCACAATATGCACGGAAAGAGAAGTTTTCTGCGAGCCACTTTGGTATTAATGAACATTATTATTGTTTATGGATTTCTTATCAAGTAAACTACACGAATTTAACTTGCTATTTTACAACGCATTACACCTGTGCACTGCGACACGTATTGTTTTAAAAACAATTAACATTTGTTCAGCGGCTCGGTGTTTTTCTATAATATAGTCATTGTTAGGAAACGGTGTTACCAATGCGAATTTTACGGCTATCTTCTAAGGAGAATAACGGTTACATACTATATTGTAACAGCAGAATTGATGATTGATAATTACATTAGTAAGAGAATAACTAAACTTTCAATTAATATCATACAAAGGCAAGGTAATTAGTATAAAATCAAAAGTAAAGGACCGTAGATACGCTTAGTAGTCCGCGGATTTATAATCCAATTTAACTAAATCAAAATAATAGCACATTTTCGTATCTCTGTAATTAATTGAACCTATTTTTCTTTGGTTCCCAATTCGCCTAAATAAGAAACATAGACCTGTACCTATGTAATAATAATAATATGTAGTATGTACCAGGTACGGTCTACCTATACCTACACATATTAATTGCTGTATGAATTATGTATGTATTTGGATTTTCAAAACTGTAGTTAAGTTGGCAATACTAATGAATCTTTTTATGATTTATTTACTTAGAACTTGATCACGACACCCAATGGAAATTAGTTTTTAGCACTATTTAAACAAAATAACTGTAGTAAGTTAAACTCTTTATTTTTAGAATTGTTTTTGCATCTTGACTTAATTCTAATTCTTATAGCTATATCTATAATTTATAGTTCATTGTTGATCGATCAATTTTTACGTGTAAGTAACTACATAAGTGTAGTTTTAATCTGTATTTTAAAACACTGAAAATTTTTAAGCCTGATGGAAATCAAACATAATTTTGCTAAATTACAAACAGGAAAAAACACGAAATTATCGCAGAAGGTACATTATATAAAAAGGTTACAAAAAAACAAAACAATTCCATTAATTATTTCTCAATAAACACTTGCATAGCCAAAAATACGCATAAAACTTTTACTGTAACGGAAACCTATGTCATTAAGTACGCAAGTGATACATTCAATTAAGATAGCTTTTTTGCTTTGCAGTATTTTTCAATTACCAAGGACATTGCACTTATCTATCTTATTTTATATAACATACAATAAATTTCTTATATCATACAAAGTTTAACACTATCCTATAGATAATACAACCAAAATATACACCGAGTACTATTCAGCATTGTGCTGATTCTTTGCTTATAACGATACTGTTGAGGTCCGATCTCTAGAACTTCACAGAGAACGCAGAGTAGGTGGTAGGGCAGTGACGTTTGGCTAGCTTACCAAGCCTGGAACCGTAGTATTTAGGAAAACAAGCGCCACATGTGAAGCGGCTCCAGAGGTAGTAGGTATAAGCTGTATCGTACCCAGGGAGCTCACCTGCTTCGAAATAATCCCCAACGTTCTTGGCATCTACTGGGTAGAAGAACTGGGAACCGTAAATCTCGAAACCTGCAAAAAATTACTTATATGAAACAATGCTTTACCTAGATGGATATGGTAAATCAAGGAACCTCCTTTGATCAACTTTTGAATTTTTAGTTTTGAAGTTCGATCTGCGATTATGGTAAAATAATTTTACAAAGTAAAGCAAGTAAACTTTGCAAGACTATGATTAAAAGAAAATCGCATAATTCATATTTTCAGTACAAGCTGTGCAATAAATGTGCCATGCATAATTATTATTTAAGTTTTATATTTCGCATTGCCACAAGAATTTCTGTCTCATTTCTATACCTAGGTATATATTGAGTAAAGTATGTCTATGCATCTGGAAAATCTGTAATAATCTTAAGGATATATCTAAGGGTGTTAACCATGTATAACGTCCAGTGCCGGCGTAAGGGCTACTGACACCCCGGGCGAAAATATTGTGGCGCCCACTTGAGGGAAGCAATATCCAACTTTAGACCTTGGCGCCCCCCAGAATTTGTCGCCCTGGGCCATCGCCCCATCAAGCCCCCCCCCCTAACGCCGGCACTGATTAACATCGTCATTTAATGTACTCGCTAATCATTATGCATTCAATCAAAAAGTAGATAACCAAATGACTGCGAAGTGCGACATATACACCAAACACTTACAAGATTAAAAAATTTATTGCTATCAAAAGAGAAACAAAGTTCCTAAATACGTACCATTACAATTAGCAGCAGATTTAGAGACAGGGTCAGGTGTAGTGCATTCTTGATGCACAATTTTGGACATTACATTTTCACCGTTTTTGCAGTCAAAAGTCTTGTGGTTCTTTATTAGATCTCTGAAACAGGTAAATATTTATTAACTAAAGCTTATTTACTTTCTTCTTCTTATTAATAATTACTAGCTGTGCTCCGCGGTTTCACCCGCATTGCTCCAGTCCTGTTGGTGTTGGCGTGATGATATAATATAGCCTTCCTCGATAAATGGGCTATCTAACACCGAAAGAATTTCAAATCGGACCAGTAGTTCCTGAGATTAACGCGTTCAAATAAACCCTTCAGCTTTATAATATTAGTATGGATTATAGGACAAACATACAATTTGATTATGTTAGGTACATTGCATTTTCTCAAACAACATTTATAATTGTTTTCATAGGCTTAAAGTTTAAACCAGAAATCCGCTCGCCTCTATACCCAATATGAAAATGGGAATATGTAGATTGTAGATATGTTTAAAATGGCCAACTTATTATCAAAATAAAAGCGTGTAAATAGTAGGTATTCACAGAAAAAACAAAGTCAATCAATCTATTTCCTACATATAATTAATGTTAATTACAAGTGTGAGTAGAGAGAATAATTAACTCTTTATTGTACAACAATGAAAATAACAGCAAAAAGGAATCTTTTAGTTAAATAATCTATAGAAGTCAATATTAGTAAGTAGTAGTAAGTACATACCGCAAAGCTGTGTCTGTGACATTTTTTCCGACCTCGTCTTTTGAAAATGCCAATATCCCAGATCCAATAGAGTCTCCGTTCAATTTTGGCACCCAATTCCTAGACAAAGAAGTTAACGGCTTTGTCACGATTAGATCCTTTTCCATAAACACCCCTCCCCATTTCTGCAACGTAAGATATTTCACTAATCCCTCTGTTAACATTATAGGACACTCGGTTTCATTCAAACCTCCGCCAGAAACAAATCCCTCTACGGGCGTGCCCATGGCATATTCCTCTATGTTTACTCTGGCCAGCTTTACGTTGGGCACCTTCTGAAGTACCCGCATTATCTTATTCTTTTCCAATTCTTCCTTCTTGAGAGGATTGGTGAAGAGAACATAAACACTCCAATTTGGGTGAGTTCTGGCCGCTGATTCCACGGCGCAGGCATCCTTTGGCTCCCACACATTGATATAACAGGAAGTCTCGGTGAAAAAGATCGATCGCGTTGTCGGAGCAACGGAAGTTATTGGAGGCAAAGCGTCGTCTTCGTTCAAATAGCATGATATATTGTCTTTCCAGTCCCATTTAGTGAAGGAAAAGTCCGGCCCAAAAGTGTATTTGAGGTACATAATGTAGCTCAATATAAATAGAGATATGGTTAAAAAATTCCATTTCCTTTTTTTTCGAAAGTATACGTAGCGGTCGACGATGACGGTGCGGAGTACTAACTTCATGTTGTAATCAAAGTATGTTCAGGTAACGGCGATATATCGGTAGAATCACTGATTGATATCAACAGGTTGGTACGAAAACCGGCACTGGTATATACCGCGGCACTTTTATTTGTGATTGTTAATTTTATGACGATTTTATACTTTTAATATTTAACTATATTAAAAATGTTAATTATGCAGCGAATGCACATAGTGCACGAGCAATGCCTTGCATTGAACTAACATTGGATGAACAGAAATCTGTGGTACAATTGAAAGGCGGTTTTCAGTACAGAAACATTGAGATACAAGCAGTTTGTTTTATGCGTAGGTGTGTTATATATTTGAAATTGAGTATTGACTCTGGATTATATCTACTGGGAGGAATTTTATTATAAAGAAATTGGAACTTAACTCTTCCTTAAGATGAGCATAGTACGTAAGCGGATTTTGTGATCAATTATTATATTGGTCAGGTTTGTTATTACGTATGATTAGATTCGATCAGATGTACGGACTCTTTTTAAATTAAAAGTGTAATTAAACGAAAAATGTTAACCATGTTGATTTTTCTTATTTAAAACCAATAAAAAATAGACTGATAATATTTGTAAATAAAGAAACTATATTGAATGATTTTATTTACTCCTATTGACCAATTTTATTAATAAAGAATTAACTCTTTACATAAATAACAAAACTAAAATCATAATAAATCTTTTACCTAGCTACAAACCGTACACACAAAATAAACTTCCACAACAAAGTACAACTGAATGACATGAAAATTTTCCAACAAAACAACAAAGTTGACGACACTTTCCCAAGAGATTTAACGAGTTGTGCGAACTTTCGGCTAATAAAATTGATAATACTTGGACCACGCGTCAGGAGTGAGGCCGCATGCGCGGGTCCTCCAGCCTCCTTCCTGATCAATCATCTGGCCGGGCTCGGGTTATTTATATAGAATCAGACGTAATTCGGAGGGCAGATCTTTCTAGAATGTTTTGTATCAATATTTTATTTTTCATTGTACAAACAATGTTTGAGGATGAGTTTTCGTTGAAAGGGGAATATGTAAAGGTTTTATAGATATCAGAATTCAATGAGATCGCGTAGGTTCGCGTAGATCGAATAAATAGTCATATTTTTGATTTAAACAATTTAAATAATGATTTATATTTATTAAAACTAACGTTTAAGATAAGGTTTATTTAATTCAAACAACCATGAGAAGTAGAAATTCGATCGATAATATTTTATTCCTCGTTTCACTTTTAATTAAGCTCGCTTTATTAAGCCAGAATGATCTAAACAGCCGTAGAGTTAAAGACAGAGGTAAGTAGGTTTTGGATTTTAAAGACCATAGACAATGTAGGTATATCAAATCATTGCCTACCCGAGAAAGCTAGTGAGGACAAACAAAATATTGGTGGCTCAGGTTCATCAATTACTTGCTCTAATCGATCAGCGAAACAAAAGTGATACATCTCAATGCCGGTTGAAGGGTGGCACTTTTATACAAGATTCTATCTAATCAAGATAATTCATTATAAGTAATTCTAATTTACGAATGAGTGAGGCTACAACTATGTGACATTTACGTAATTAGAAAAAGGCTTTATAATGAGAGATCTAATATTCCTACATTTGTTCCCTAAAACCCTAAAAATATCATACATAAAAACTTACTGATCCGACTGGATTATATTATGATATGCTTAGCAACAAATTTAGCGTTTCATTTTTATAATATAGACTAGCTGCGCTTCGCGGTTTCATCCGCGTAGCTAGGCTCCTGTTGGTCTTAGCGTAATGGTAAATGGGCTATCTACTACATACCAAAAGAATTTTTCAAATCGGACCAGTAGCTTTTGCGATTAGCGCGTTCAAACAAACAAACAAACTCTTCAGCTTTATAATATTAGTATAGATAGGGTCATGGGCGTAGCTAGTCATGGGCACAGGGTGGGGCAAAAAAAAACCGGCCAAGTGCGAGTCGGAGTCGCGCACCGAGGGCTCCGAACAAATCTATTTTTTATTATGTTGTAACTCTAAAATGCTTTTAGCAATTTTTCCTTTATCTGTGCTATAAGACATTGCTTTTAACCAAATTTCAAGACTCTGTGTTCACGGGAAGTATACTAATGTAGGTTTTGACTGAGGGTTTTGATGTACGGGAAATATCCAAAAATTTTACTTACACCAAACACTCCCATACATTTAGTATGAGATATGAGTTATGACTATCCTAAACATGTAATATGAAAAATTTTGATTCTTTTTTTGAATTTTTGCTTAAATTACTTCGCATATTTTAATAAAAATTCATTTAGAAACTGTTAATAGTGCTCGATGTGGAATACAATGGTATTCCAAAACGAACGTTACTTCGAACATTTGCTTTGAACACAAAATGTATGGAAAATTCAATGTATGGGAGTGTTTAATGTAACTTTTTTGGATATTTCCTGTTATATTTTTAAAAAGTTATTATTGTCATTTTACTCATTAGGTAAAGGGCTTTCGATATCAGTTTAAAGTTTTTTGATATCTGCAATAGTTACGGAATAATCGCCTGTGCACACTTAACGATTACACCCTGTATAGTTTATCTGTCTAATACAATAATATGATTCCTTTCTACCATAAAATATAGGTCTATGTAAATAGAAAAATAAACCATTTTAAATAACTTAGTAAATAAAGCAAAACCTTGCACTTCCGATTTCATGTTTGTTTTAGGTTAATGGTCACTTATTGACCATAAACACACAAAATGCAAAGAGTTCCAGGTGGGCTTTGCTCGCAATCTTATAGTTTTTGACCGATATCTCGAAAACTATCCACTCTAGGGCAAAAGTTGTTTAGACTTTTTTGTAGAAAGTAAAATTTCGCATATTTTATACGCTGTAATTTTTTTTGTAAAACTTACTATTTACAGTTTATGGCCTATTTGATGAACCGGTTGATCGTTAAAATATTGGATTAATGAATAAAATGCATGTATGTACATAGTTTTTAGGTCACTTTATTCTCTACAAGTTTTGTTTGAAATTTTTTTTCTAGTGCCCATATTTTTTGAGTTGTTCCACGTATAATGTAGAAATGCCGCCGCTCGGCGGGTGACGTGGCAGGCCAAAAGCTTTTTTAGGATGTAATAAAAACGAAGGAGAAATTTCCAATGCAAGTGGATTTTCACCGTTTCCGAAACGACAAAATTTTTGATTTTTTTTAATGATAGAAAATTTTTAATACATTTTTTAAAATATTTTCCTTTATTTTATTCTTGCATGCGAATATAAAATAACTAATCAATATTATTTAGTTGTACGAAATATATACGAAACATATATAGGCCTAAACATACCTTAAAATTTACTATTTATCGCCAAACGTTAAATGACTCAAAAAGCATTAGAAAAAAAGTTTCAAATAAAGTAATCTTAATAAATGGATAATTCATATGTATAATATATTAATGCCTTTGCATTTCATTGATTAATCCAATATTTAAAGAGTTACTTGCCAAAGATGATTAACGGGCTCATTAAATAGGCCATAAATAATAAACGGAGTTTTACAAAAAGTTGACAAGGTATAAAAGATGTAAAATTTTACTACCTACAAAAAATTACCAATATTTTTTGCCTTAAAATGGATAGTTTCCGAGATATCGGCCAAAAACTTTTATGTAAGATTGCGAGCGTAGCTCCTCCTGGATCTGTCAGCATTTTGTGCTTTTATGGTCAGTAACTTATCCTAAAACAAAAGTGAAATTGGATGGGAAATTTTGTGCGAATTTGACTAAATAAAAACAGGGGTAATGCACTGCACAATAACATAATGGGGTAACAGTACTACCCTCCTTTGCTGGCACCAAAAGTGGTTTAAATAATGTAACATAGAAGCTTTTTGTTTAGATCGCATTTTTTTGTGTCGACTGACAACTTTCGAGTGAGAATTTTTTTACGGATATTAAGTTTTGTAGTCAGTACCTAGATAATTACGTTTTTTAGATTTGGTTAGGTACCTCCCAGGTCAGAGCCAGGGTGGGGCAAGTGCCCCACCCTGCCCCACCTTGGCTACGCCCATGGATAGGGTACAAATAAGGTTAAAAATAAAACAAACAAATAACATTGGATAATTTTATTCTCATTATCTCATAACTAATACCTTAAACTAATTACAATAAATAAATGACCAATCAGACTACAGTATCAAAATTGCATACATTTTCAATCACGAATGAAATGCTACAATTCGTTAGGAAGCAATTGATTTTGAACATTTTATTAACTAAAGAAAAACACATTTGAAAAGTTCATTAAGCAAAAAATTTGTACGAATAACATGAGGCTCTCTAAAAATTCAATATTTTAACGGGTTTAAAACCTGATTGAAATTACCCGATGTTTTGAAAACATGTTTTTTAATTACAATAATAAAATTAACTCGTGAAAATTAGACATAAGAAAATACTTACAAGGTAGTCTTAAAATTTGTATGCATAAGAATAATTAATATTTTTATATGTTTAAGAAATCAAATGCAAGTATAGGACCATATTTAAAATGGAGTATGCATTGTAGTTCATATATTTAGCGCTTAGCAAGTAACTTAACTTCACAGAAAATATAAATTATAATCAATACTAATTCTATACATTTTTTCAAGTCAATGGCCCAGTCGTTAAAGTTTAAAAAATATTGAAGAAAAATAATTGAATTAATTACAAAATAAAATTATTTCGTTAAATAAAATCAATGACAGAAATCACATAATATTACAATTTTGGTATTCATTTTTAATATTCTCATTTCTAACAAAAACTGTTATTATTATTATTCTGTAGTAAGTATGGCAATATAGTTTTCTGCCTTCATTGTGTTATAATATGCATTATGCAGTGATGTTATTACCATGTTTATACAATATTAAACCGCTTTTTTATTATTTTATGTTTTTATTTACAATGTAACATGTGCGTGTAAAGTTGTGATTGGATGAATCTATATTTTACATCATATTGCTTTAAAAGGTTAACACACATCATGTTAGTTACCATGATGTATTAAAGCCAAATTCCAGTGTAGAAAAAGGACAGCGCTATTTATATAGGTCCTCTAGCGCCATCTCTTTCCCATATTGGAAGTAATACTGCTTTATGACACCATGATTATCTTCAGGCATAAGAAAGCATATTTAAGGCCAAAGTTAAGTTTGTAAGAGACAAAAAAATAAGAAATTTTCATACTTTACTTTATTTTCTTTTCTGATGTGCGCTAATCTTAAAAAAGCTGCCTCTAGCTCATCTAGATTACATATTTTTCTAATTAATAAAATATTATTTGAACATAAATTGCGATATTAATGCTAAAACTAAATCTACCTTATTTGTGAATGTGATGAATACTTTTACATATTTATGTAAAAATGAAATATAATATACATTGGTGTCTGGAGTTATTCAATTAGGAGTTATTTTGAAAAAAATGTGATCGAAACGTAATGTTTTCTTTTATAATAATCAAAATCAAACGAATGAATAGAAAACATTTATTTTAATCACCCAATTTACTTAAAAATCATAATACTATAATGGTTCCATAATATTTTCATGACCACAAAATCCAAATATCACTTAATTCACGAAAATTTAAAAAAAAATTCAATCAGTACACTAACATTGCATTTTTAAGTATTGAAATAAATAAATGCTAAAATGCTGCATAATTATATTAAAATGTATTGTATCTATTTACTGAATTAATCTTATAACTATAACTACAAAACTCTCACTTCTCAGCGAAATTAAAACTTAGGTTATAATCTAAAAAAAAAAATTTTTCAGAAATAGTATGGTTTTCTTTTATGTTCAGTGGAAATTCAAAGAAAATGGTCTATGAATATTATTTATTAATTTTTATAGCAATGTAACAATCCTTCTAGAAGGTCACTCTACTAGAAAAGTTTTTAAGCTGTCTCTGTCTAATTCATTTACGTTCGCTTCCCTGTGTGTTATTTCAGACAAATCCATAATGTTTGTTTCTTACGTTACACAAAAAATCATAAATACTGCTCATTTTAAAATGCGATTAAACTACTTTTGCGTGAAAGAGTGATAATTATCTTTAAGTTTATTAAAACTTTGACTGGATGACGTCACAAAACGGTTTTGGCAAAAGCGACCAAAGGAAATAATAATTAAATTCTCATTATTCTTTCTAATTCGTCCAATTTGAATCTAACTGAACTGTTTTTATACAATAATATGATATAGTCTGTTTTAGAACATTATAATTATTTGCATCAAATGATTATAATGATCAATGCCATATTATTTCAATGAAGGTAATCATGACTAAAGATTAAATAAAAGGCAAGAAGTAGGGTTCACGGAATATTACGATCATATAATAATTATAGTCAATACACATCTTTAGATAATACCAGACAAAAAAATTAGAGAATATTACGTATTATGGTAATGCATTGAAATTTTGGCAAAATATTGTAATCATAAGGACAGAACATAATATTCTATACGAACTTATTTCATCTACATAATATTTCTAAAAAAGAGGGGAACTGGGAGAAATATCACATTTAAATATTATTCAATTATTAATATTAAAATTATTTTAATTTTAAGTAAATATTATTGTTTTTTTTTATATATACAAAAAAAAATCACGATAAATTAATATTTTGGATACAGCATAAACGTTGCTGCATTTATACGTTGAAAATTAAAACTATTGAATTACTATTTATATTATTTTTTTTCGTCGCCTAATGTATGACGTATGCCGTAAATTTTCTTTTATCTTACAAAACCTCTAGAAATAAAGCATCACTCAGAAAAAGCAAAACAGAATAACATCTCACTCATCAGAAAACGTTAATTTAAATTTTAAGGGTACGTACATACTACAAGGCAGTAGTTAACCAATACTATTTCCAGTGTGAGACAGGGACAGAGATAGACGACCTCTATAGCGCCATCCCTCTCTCACACTGGAAGAAGTACTGCTATGAGACATGTCAGCCTCACTACGCTTACGAAAAATGCATTTTGACATATTTTTTTCACTTGTTTCATATTCATTTAGTACACTTTTATCATCGTGACGAAATTTTACACCTAGAGGTGATAACTTAACACTAACTT
>CAJQZN010016363.1:0-19661 GCA_907164685.1 Colias eurytheme | reverse complement strand
AAACTACTGAACCGATTACAATGAAATTTAGCACACATATAGAAGGTGACTTGGATTAACACATAGGGTAGGTTTTATCCCGGAAATCCCACGGGAACGGGAACTATGCGGGTTTTCCTTTGAAAACTCGGGCGAAGCCGCGGGCGGAAATCTAGTAAACTTATAAGAATATCCGTATTCCCTATTCTGTAATACTTGATCTACTCTTTTCTTTATGAAACAAAGTATCAAAGTGTGTGGTTACTATTACATGATAAACAATGATATTTAAAATAAGAAAATTCAATTTATCTGTTGTTATCACCTGCAAGCTAACCCACGGGCTGTTAAACTTCTCCTCAGCGATGAGCTCGATGAGTCGTGCGGAGTCCGCGTCGCTGTGCGCGCCGATCCACGCATACACGATCGCGGACGACGTCTCCTTGGCGCCCTCTAGCGGCACGTTCAATATGTAGCTGGTAATAAAAAAAATGGTTGTTTGTAAAGTAGGTTTACGATCGGATGTTTACGTGATAACGTCTTATTGGTGGCAGCGCTCGATATGAGACGGGAGATCGGTCCGTCTCTCTCTCATACCTGCGATCGCGCTCGTGAGGTTTTGGCGTGACACAAGTTTCTGAACATGTCACCCGACTAAAACGATTTTAAAAACGTTATCACGTTAAAAAGATATAATGACATATTAATCTATACTCATATTAAAAAGCTGAAGAGTTTGTGTGTTTGTTTGAATGCGCTAATCTCAGGAACTGGTCCTGGTCCGATTTGAAAAAGTCTTTCGGTGCTAGATAGCCTTTATCAAGGAAGGTTATAGGCTATAATTATATCATCATGCTAAGACCATAAGGAGCGAAGCAATGCGGGTGAAACCACGGGGCACAGCTAGTGGAAAATAAAAACAAGAATAAAAAACTTTCTACTGGTGGATAGAATTTTTAAAAACTGGTTTAGCAGTTCTTATTTTTCATTACAAAAAAAAACTCAAAACATATAACCCTGCTAAGTAGTTTTAGAAACAAATTTTCCATCCTCGTAATTTAATATGTACGTTTTTCAAATTCAAATTCAAATTCAAATTCGTTTATTCAGTCTAACTTAACCTAACCTTAGAGCTAAATACATTTGGTGGTAACTGTATAATGATAGGTATATATCACGGTTCAAGACTGGCATCTTTGCTAGATTACCGAGTAGGTAACCTGTATTAAAGATATCAGTTCCTTCCCCATATAATTTATATAATATAAGAAAAAACATCTTAAGGTGGTCATCACAACTTAGTCAACGAAATTGATTTTTAAGTTCGGATATAAAGAATATAAAAGTAATAGTTACAGTAAGTCAGAATCAAATGCAATGCAGTTAAATGTGTTGTCTACTAGTACTAATACCATAATAATCTTACCAAAAAGCCGAGTTAAGTTGTGTGGCATCAGCTTTGACCTGCACGAGTCGGGTGCACAGCGCGGAGCCGTTGCTACGTAGCTCGAATAGCTCCACTGGCTGCCGGCCCTCCTGGGAAATCATCAATATTTATGGAAATTGTTTATTTATCGGATATGGAAGTTAAAAAATATTTAATGCCCTTGGTTTCTCAAGAATTCGCTTAATATTCCTAATTATAATCACATTTCAGAAGAAACAAAACAGAGCGAGTTATCCACATAATTTATATTTTGTAATTGTAATAACAAACACAACATCTCACCACTTTAGCATTCCGTTTGCCGTCCCTAATAATGAATCTCCTCTTGAAATGCGCCATGAACTTCAAGCTCTCTTGTTGCTGGTGCGTCCTGACTACATCCAGTCTCTTACAAAGCTGTTTGAACTTTCTCTCCAAGCCGAATGTGAAAGTCAACCAGCCCATATTTGGAGCCTTCCTTCCTTGCCAGAAGTAAACCACCCAGGAAGCAGATTCAGCCTCAACGTCTTCATCGATTTCTTCTTCATCATCATCAACTGCTGGTACCACATATCTACATAGGAACACGTAGCAATCGTGGCTATAGAACACTCCCAATTCTTGGTCTGGAAGTCGGACAAAATGCCTTCCTTCTAGAACGAAAGCTTCCATTGCTTCTAGATCTTCGTTCCACTCGTCTGCGAGTGTTTTTGCTTCAGCCGCTGACATCGCCGGTTGGCGGGGTGTGAATAGCGCAGAGAGATCCGTTCTGAAATTATTGTGGGATAAGTGCCTGCTTTTTGTGTCATAAATTATAAACAAATAATTAAAATAGAGATAACAAATGCGGTAATAAATGAAATAGTTATTAAAATTTAAATATTTTTCAGCATCACGGAAATTCTGGAAATAGTAACGTAAAAATTGTCTACAGACTAAATTTAAGAAAATCAATTAATTTGAACATTTAATAAGTCTTATAAGCTTTTTAAATATTTTTTGTTGGTTACTAAAAGTAAGGCTTTGAAAAAAAACAACAGAGAAGTTTTTATCTATAATCTACAAGTTCTAAATCTCGATTTTTTTGATACATACACACACCGGCACAATTAGCGGAACAGAAACCGATACGCGAGAACATCGTCTGGGATTTGAACGAATGGCAGCAGGTTCTCTTTACTGATGAGTGCAGAGTTCTTTTAAAACAGATCAATGGGAGACAGCGAATATGGAGACACAGAGGAGAACGCCAAATATAGTCTAATTTTGAACACACAGTGGCTTATGGTGGCGGCTCGATTATGGTTTGGGGAGGGATATGTTTGAGAGCTCGCACGGAGTTAGCGATAGTCACAGGAGGGACCATGACAGCAGATAGATACATCAGAGACATTTAAGAAGAACATTTTGTACCATTTGCCCCATTTATTGGTGACGACTTTATTCTAATGGAAGATAATGCTCGTGCTCATAGTGCACAATCGTTACAGGCATATCTGAGCCACGTAGGTATACCGGTGATGCAGTGGCCAGCAAATTCCCCCGATATGAATCCGATAAAGCATGTCTGGGACTTGCTAAAAAGAAGGGTTAAATCCAGAATGCCACCCCCCAACAATCTGAATGAACTTGGAAACGCATTACTTGAGAAGTGGGAGCGGTTGCCTCAAGAAATCATCGATAACATAATCTGTAGCAAGCCCAGACGAATGGAAACCGTAATCAGAGCAAGAGGGGGAAACACTCGTTATTAATTTTGCTTTAATTTTATTGTCAAATCATTTAATGCTTACTTTTTTTATTTTTTTGTGATGGTTCATAATCATCTAAAAATTTCACTTATTTCAAATTTCTTTATTTTTCAATAAAAAATAACGAAGACTTTTCAAAGTCGTTGTTAAAAGATGTTAATTAACTTGTTATTTTGTATCTAATTACATTTTCGTCAAATATATGCGTTATTATCTCATAGTCTCACTTTTTTTTCTGTTCCGCTAATTGTGCCGGTGTGTATATATTATTATTCATATTTATATAAATATAATATAATTCATATTTTACATACTTGGTCTCTTGGTTTCTTGCCCATCCGGCTAGATCAGCGCCCGTGCGAGCTACGGACTCCGCAGTGCGAGTGAAGTCCACTGCGATCACCTCCTCCCAACCCAGGAAGTATGTCTTGAACACCTGGAGGGAAAGTGTGTATGTTTATCGTTTCAAATAAAAGTATGATTACAAATCATTTAAACGTTCAAATTATATTCAATCATATAATTCTAGTGAAAATGTTAGTTCAAATTAAACGTTTTAGTTATTAATTAATAAAATAGTATTGTGTGCATTCTACATTATTTTCAATTGTCATAATATTTATTAAATAAAGCAAGTCTATTGATGGTAATAATCGTTTGTTCTGTTCCTCATATTTTAAGCTTAGTATTTGATCAGATCGTGCCGTGTGTGAAAATTGTCCTAAAATATTTATTTATATTAGTTTGCCCTTCCCAATTATCAAAACCAAATGAAATTGTAAAATAAAAGTGTATAAGTGCGGGTACCTGTGTCTCGGTGCCCTCCTGCAGGCGCGTGACGAGCGCGTGGTGCGGGCGCGGCACCATGTTGAACAGCTCCTGCGCCAGCTTCACCGCCGCCGCGCGCACCAAGCGGGACGACTTCTTGCCGAACCTACGAGCGGAGTAATGATGTTAATAGTCTATTTTTTTTATTTTTTTTTTATATTAGAGTGGGCAAACGGGCTTGTAGGGCGCCTGATCGTAAGCGAGTCCACCGCCCATATTCATCTACAGGGGATTCTGCAGGTGCGTTGCCGACTTTTTGAGATGGAGGTACACTCTCTCTCATTTAAAATTGGTTTAAACAGTTATTCAAGGGAAAGTTTATTGACCGCATGAATTTGTCATGTTTATAATTTGGTCGTGTGGAGGGTGGTGGAAAAATGATGTATTGTACAGGTGGGGTAGTTAGATTTTGCTTCGTCCTAAAAATGAGGATAAATATAAATCCATTATAGCACACTGACCACACGAACACGTCAGTACGCGCGTCCAGTATGTACACGTTGCGCGTGGCGAGCGCGTCGCGGGCCAGCTGCCCCTCCGCCTGCGGCAGCTCCAGGTAGCCCATGCCCAGCTCCACGCGGTACAGCCTCGGCGCTGGCCAGCTGAAGTCCTGCGGCACGTGCTCCTGGGGAGAGGGAAATTTATTATTTTTTTACAATTGCAAAAAATTTCCAATTAGACTTTCAATTATTCGAAAAAAGAAATTAAATTTTATTTGTAAATTTCTTAACTTAATTTTGTAAAAGACATAAAAAAAATGTATGCGTGTACTAGAGTACACACGTAAGAAGTAAAACTTCTTTATGACCTTAAAAATGTCACGAGTATAGCGTAACGCAAAAATGTCACGCGTACGGCGTAACGCAAAAATGTCACGCGTACGGCGTAACGCAAAAATGTTACACTAAATTTTTGTCCACCCCCGATTAAGAAGTTTCACTTCAACAAAAGATCTAAAAAAAAGCATCCATCAATATGCATAAAATATAACATAACATGACTTACTTCAGGAACAAACGGCATATCTCCATCGTAACCAAGAACTTCCCAGAAGCTTCTGGGTTCCTTGCCCGGAGGTTCCGTAATTAACTCAGCCTTATTCTTCCTTTCTTCTTTGTTGATTTTCTCCGCGAATAGTCGAGCTTTCGATTTGAGCGTATTCTTGGCTTTCTTGCCATTCCTGGAAAAATAGAAAAGTGTTGAAAATGCCCCCATTTTCATAGGAATATGTGTAGAATAAGCGACTGTCATAGAAATCTAAATAACTACTAGCGATCCGCCCCGGCTTCGCCCGTTTTACCTACATGTTTAAACTATCCTATCTCTCAAGTTGGATCGAACTGCACATGGTGTGCGAATTTTATTATAATCGGATAAGTGGTTTAGGAGTCCATTGAGGACAAACATTGTGACACGAGATTTATATATATTAAGATGATATAAATCTATCTATGGTGACTGTCATTACTTACCATAAATATATAATCAGTCCTGTATCCAGCACGAAGACGTATCTCGGATCGAGCGAAGCAGCTTCTACGGCCACTGGCTCCAAGTGGATACTACTGCCAGCCCCGTGAACACGGTATAAACGTGTTACGTAGTGCTGAAAGTTATGGCAATAAATAAAAATTGTTCTGGATGATAATAGACAAAATAATGCGTGAAGTTATGAGTCTTAGTCAATGAAGTAGACAAAGAAAAAATTTTGGCACTTCACGTCTGTAATGGCACTAAGTAGTTTAAATTATTTTTTATCATATTAAGAATGAATGAATTTTAAGAAAACTGAATTACATTTTAAGTAAAATCTTCTGTATATAAAACTACAATGAATTATGCATTAAGGCTTGGACATTTAACTTATAGAACAAATTGTCTAGTCTGACAATGATGAATTAAGAAAAAATATAAGTATAATAATTAATTTATAAAATATCTATAGACTCACCGGATCATCCACAGTGAAGAATCCTGATGGTGTCCTACTACCATTTATATAAACAGGCGGTAAAGGGAACAACGCCAAAAACTCCGGAGTCTCGTCCGCTTGCTCGTGGCGTTGCGTGCGTTTCGCGCCCAGGAAGTTGCGCAGATTCACCGCGTGCATCGCTGCACATGCGCCTTTGTCCAGCTATAGATAATATATTGGTAATAAAATTCGAAATTTGAAAGAAAGTTCAAAATTTGAATTTTGATTTATTTTTCTATAATAATAGGCGTCCATAATACTTTTCTTATTCATGCATTTAAAATTAAGAAAAATATTGCAGGAAATTATTTAAATGGATAGATATGTTTTTATATTATGTAATACTAACTGGCATATTTTATAAAAAAAATATTATGTTAAATATTTCGTATGCATGGATGAGTATAAGGAGTACTTACTGTAGCTTTAGATCCGATCCAGAAATGAATATCCCAAGAAAGCTGTCCTTGCTCTTCGATGGATGTTTTCAATATGATGTAGCAATCGCCTTCAAAGAATTTGCCGTGCGCTACCTACAATCACAATAAAAATCCATGTATTTTATCAATATGCAATTTTTTGGACTACTTCACTAAAGATTAACATACATTTTCAAATGTTTTTGATACAAACATTTGAAAATGTATGTTAATCTTTATTGCGAGCACAAATACTCACTTCATCAACAGGGGCTGGTATAAAGTTCTCAATCTCCCACACTTGTAACCCCGGCGTTTGGCCCGTGTCTTCATCAAAGAACTCCGAATAGTCCAATGGCGGCTTCTCTAAGCTTTCATCCCAACGCTTTGGCCTAAAAATAAAATAAATACTATTAATACAGAGTATAATGGTTAAGATTTTGACACGATTTCAAGGAAAAAGTAATTCAATAAATTTAATTACCGTGTTTTTATATAAAATACCATAATAATTGCGGCCAATTATTCAGTAAAAGCAAAATAGAAGGAACTTTTCATTGGCAGGAGACATGTGAATTATTTATGAAAGATAAATGAAATAAACTTCCCGTGAAAGAAATCTTAACAAATGAGTAAGGGAATGTTTATAAACATGTTTACAAACATGTACGTCAACAAAGTGGAAATATTCTGTAACAGTTGTACATTGCATTTATATTTGTAAAATATTGCTTGAATTAATTTGCAGTTATCAGAGAATTTTATAAAGTAAATAAAATCATGATAAGGACATATTCCCAGACACAATGAAATAGCAACAGTCTAAGTAACAAAAAAAAACTTACTTAAGATATTTTGAAATCTACTTCTGGCTTTTCTTTTGGCTTTATAACGTACCTATATTATTTACGCGAAAGTTATAATATGTTATATGAAGTAAATATAAATTGATATTTGAATGAATGAATGAATAGAAATATTAGTGCCCGCGGCGTCCAACGTTATAATACTACAACTAATTTATGTATTACACCGCAAATGTTTTAATAAATACATAGTTTTAAAGCCTGCTTGTGTCAATTCCATGTTATGAAATATGAACCAAAATAATAAAAAAAATGTTCATAGTTCGATGTCATGTGTTCCAGGTTTGACCTGGCTGGCAATACTCACTTGAGCTCGCTATTGGGCTGTTCGCGCAGCTCGTTCGCGTTCTGCGTGTTGGCCTGCTCCTGCATGCCGCGCAGGATCACCGCCGAGTCCTTCTGCTCGGGCTCCGCGCGCCCGCGGCGCAGGCGCAGCTTGCGCGCTATCGGGTCCGACTTGCCGTTGCCTAGTGGGGGGTCACGTGGTTTAGATGTGTCGCTTATTGGTTAATATTGTGTATATTAAACAGTCAACAGAATTTGCTGAGCGATAAATTTACAATGCGATATGGTCATACTTTAAAGACTCCTAAACGCGAAATTCGTTCTGTGGCTCTATTCAAAACGATCACGTTGTGTCAATCATACAAAGACCACGTATCGAAAGTCACGTTGTGGCAATGAAAACAATGCCATGACGCGTTCTAAATATTAGTCGGTTTAGCTACGGCTTATTTGGGAATTTTTCAAACAAATTATATTTATTTTTATAAAAAAAAAATCTTACTTAAATTCCTTCATTCGCAAAAAATATATCACATCACTTAATATTTGTTTTATATTTTCAGTAAGATAACAAAAATTGCTTACAACTTGGTGCTGCTAATTCCGGAGTGGCAGCCCCAGCCAACTGCAACTGGGTTTGTAGAGAGAAGTCCACATTATAGTACTGAAGGCCAGAACCCTTAGGCCTCTCCACAGGTTTCGGCGGCATAACTAGATCTGGGTTGCCATGTAATTGTAGACTTTCCAAATCACTCAGTAAATGTATTGCATCTGGCAATGTTATTAGCTTATTGCAGCTTAAATTTAGTTTTTTTAGGGACCCACATCTGTAAGAAAATTATGTCATAAAGTCTACATTTAAATTAATTTTACCTAACAACAGAATCAAATTGATATTTTCAAATAATTTAAATTAGAATAAAAAAAATAAAACATTGCTTTCAAATAATTCTATATTAATACCAGTGTCATTGAAGAAATGAATTTGTATTTTAATTATCTTTATAACATTAATAATTGAACCTGCAAAGTCCCTCCGGTATCATCTTCAATAAGTTATTTGCAGCAGAGAACACCTCCAGGGCTCCAAGCTTGCCGATCCCGGATGGTATTCCCTCGAAGTCCAACTGATTATCATCAACGTGAAGCCTCCTCAAGTTTTGCAATTTACACAATGATGCTGGCAGTGCAGTTAGCTTGTTACGAGATAAATTGAGACTTTCCAACTTCTGCCAGATGTCCATTGCTGTAAAAATTTTTTCTTAATTATGGAAAGTTGAATTATAAACCTTGTTGAAAAGTTCTACCAACAAAGATGAATAAATTTAAATATAATCCGTTTATTAACTAGTTAAAATATTATCTTAACATGGTCTTGAGGTAAAAAAGTGGAGAAATTCTATACAATATAATACGTATTGTCAACCCTAAGGAACAAAACCATTGAACTAACATTATTTCATGCGCAGAAATCTATGTGTGTGTGTGTGTGTTGAATTTAAAAAAGTTATGGTTATATTGCTTACCTGAGGAAACTTCATTAATCTCATTATCACTAAGATTAAGCCTCTTCAAGTTCTGCAATGAGTACAATGCGTCAGGCACCTTGGTGAGGGCATTCATTGACAAGTCTACGTCAGATAAGTTACATAGGGTGTCCAGGGATGTTGGCAGGTTGGCGAGTGTGCGCTGTGTATTACGCATGTGCAGTGTTTCCAAGCTTTGCAGTGAAGGTAATTGCCTAAAATAAAAAGAATAATATTTTAATAGCTGGATTTACAAGAAATAAGAAGCAAGTCTTAATATGTGTAAATAATAACATTAATATTGTTCTACAGCATACGGGGTGGATTTTTGAGACGGTTAAGGTACCTGTCCTTACTGACTGGTCTCAAAAATCCATCCTGTATGCAGCAGATCAATAATAATTAGTTGAACAAAAAGAAACATTTTTAAAATGAATTTTCATATAAATATTGTAAATTTACATGAAATAAACACTTAATAACTCACCTCAACTGAAATAGTCCTAGTGGGTTGTCATTTAGAATGAGAGTTTGCAAGTTCACCAGTCTTCTAGTCTGAGGGGGCAGAGTCTCCAAAACATTATTGGACAAATCCAAAAACAGTAGATCCGTTAATTGCACAAATAATGTTGGTGGGATGCTTTCAATCCTAAAATTTTAGTAGTGTTAATCATATTTTCCTATTACTATCACTTTTAAATATTTGTTTTGTTCTCGTTCTGAATCAAATGGATATCACATGGATCTTAGACTAATTCTAGTTTTGATTCATTTTTTGCCTTATTAACTTTACATTAGTTATTGAATTAAACAATCAGTTACACCATTTTCATTATAAATAATAAGTGTTCAATACAGTAACTGATAATATTGTATTACTTATTTATATGAAGAATGCAAACAATAAAGAATATTTATCACTTATTTATGAAATGACTCATATCAAACTATGAAACTTACTTGTTGTGGCTAAGATTTAATACAAGCAATGATTTAGCCTTTTCTAATCCTTCTGGTACTTCCTTAAGTCTATTGTGAGAGAGGTCAAGTGTTGTCAACTCTTCTAAGTGAAATAGTTCTGCAGGAATCCCAGAACTTTTTACCTTATTATGCCTTACATTTAATGACCGCAGACATTTCAGTTCTGTCAATTCCCCAAATAGTTTCTCTAAATCATTTTTCTTCAGCGATAAGTTTTCCTAGAAATATTATAAGTGTAGAGATACAGTACACAAACAGTGCAATAATATTAGAAAATATCAACCTAATTACCAATTTCATGAGCTTTCCCAATTCCTCGGGGACATCCGTTAAATTTGTTTTATCGAGTCGAAGCCATTGCAGGCCTGTCATATACCGAATCGCATCAGGAAATTTACCATCCTGAAATTAGAACAACATTTAGACCAAAATCTTCCGGAGGTTAGCAATATGACATCATACGCGATACAAATAATAAAGTAAACTATACATACGCTAAAATCATTGCAAGTAAAATCTACTCCTCGCACAAATGGCAATAGACCCGTATTTGCCATATTTACATTCGTTTTATAACAATTAATAACATTTGAAATCAATTATTTTCAACGATCTCAATAATTTTCTTTGTATTGACAATTATTTAATGACATATGATGTTCGTGAAATGACAGTGACGTTGACTGTAAATTGTTTGATATTGCCATTATTTAAAAATTTATATAAAGTAGTAGACTACCTTAGCCTACCTTAAGCGTAGTACAGAAAAATAATAGGTTTCAGAACTCATAAATAATTTGAATCCTGATTTCTGACTCTTCCACCTTGCACTGGACAGTCCCTCTCCTAGGTGGAGTAGCTCTTTTCTTTATTAATCTCCATTGAAAAATGTATAGTACATAATATAAGACTGGAAATATTAGGAGAAGAAATAGAAGAATAATTATATTGTTTTCTATAGTTATGCTAGTTTTTGTAAACCAATCTTAAATCTATACTAGTCTCGAATCCACCCAGATACACGAACGTTATCATTAAAATCGGTCCACCTGTAAACCGTTTAGGAGGAATTCAGTGATCACACACTGAAGTAATAAATGTTAATTTGTATCTCTATGTGCTCTCATATTATAATATAATGTTTTCATAATGTAACATTAGCACACATTTGTGAAAAATATCAAGAGTAAGGAATCACTATGAATAAGCTAGCCAGCCACAACCATACTAGTTTCCTGTGTTGCAAATACAAATGATTAATTTCATTTTAGGGGAAAGCAAAAATAAACCCAATGCATTATATTTTAGACATTTTATTCCTCTATTAGGTATCAACAAAATAATATCTACATTCTCAAAATCATATGTATACATACTTCATTTGTCGTTGAGACAAAACCATAAAATAAAGGTAAAATATGAAATGCACTTTTAAGAATTCTCACATAACCAGTTTTGGCATTGATTCAATATATGGTGGACCTATTGCAATATTTAAATTTTTTCATTTGATTGCCAGATGACAAATTCTTTGCCTATTCCATTAACTAACATTAAAGCATTTTACATGTTAACACTATAATGTGTATTTATAATAATAACATAATTAAGTGCAAACTATTGTAATATAATATAATTTGGTTTCTTTATCGTGGCATTGGAGGTAGGCTGGGCATAGGTCCGGTCATAGAAGCATTTGTTCCCAGTAACACCTGAAACAAAAATAAGAATATTAAAATTGACTTTATTGGAACTTAAATATATTCAGTTAGCTATGTATACAGTAAAAGCTCCTTATTCGTGCTTCCTTCATTAGTGTTTTAATTTTTCGCGGATGGAAAAAATGAAGCTAATTCCTATATTCGCGGTCTAGAATTCTTTATTTGCGGATCGAATTGGTTCATACATAATATATGTATTTACCTAAACAAAAATCATTTGTTATCCTTTGTAAACGCCTGAACTACAAGTATGAATTTATATATAGATGTGAAGTTTAATTGGTTGTCTGTGACTAAATTGCATAATATTATGTCACAATGATAATTATTTAAAGGAATAGTCTAGCAAAGCTCATTATCCTTAGCACTATTTGAATGCTGAAAAAAGTACTGAAATTATTTTTTATATGTCTATGCATGATTAAAATAAAACTTATTAACATACACCAAAAAGTGAAAGTCAAAACAAAGAATTGTAACAAAACTAAAGCTTACAATCTCTGTAATGGTCAGTGGATCTTTCACAAGCATTTTAATGAGTTGAATAAGATGTACTATAATAATCAATAAGATATAATAAGATGTCGTTATATAGAGTTTACAGTGTAAACTCTATATAACGACACTCCATTTAACGTCAAACTCCGTATAACGTCAAGATTTCTCGACTTTGGTTGGTTTATATTGTTGTCTATACAATAATACACTCCATATAGCATCACGCTCACTCTAATTAACAACCACAATAAGACATTACCACTAGGAACTAGGACTAGGTTGTACTGACTAAGTTGCCGAAATCAATGAAAATGTAGTTGTGTACATTCTTTTTTACTGACATACCGAAGATTCTCAGAAATGCAGTCGTAGAAAAATAAAGAAAAAATTCTGCATGCCCAAGAAGATGGACGATCTGCCAAAAAATTGAAAAAACCTCAATATGAAGACCTTGATCAAGCGATATTAACATGGTTTCATAGGCAATGTCAAAATAATATTCCTGTCTCGGGACCAATCATGCAATTTTCCCTTTCTCTCCATTTAACGACCACTCTCTATAACGTCGAAAAATGCACGGTCCCTTAAGTGACGTTATATAGAGTTTACACTGTACAGTAAAAGTTCTTTATTCGCGGGCAATAGGTTCCGTAAATGTGCCGCGAATAGAGAAACCGTGAATATGGAATGGTAATTTGTATGGGGTTATAGGGAATACGTTCCTAGGTGACGAAATAAGGAAGCAAATACATAAAGAAATCAATTTTATTGAAATTTTTGACCATACATATTTATTAATTACCATTTAATTAGGTATTATTTTCAGGTTTAGGCAATGGCTTTTTACTCGTTTTATAGTCGACATTATAAATTCGTAGTTGTAGTTCAGGCGTTTTCTAAGGATAAAAATTGATTTTTATTTAGGTAAATACCTATATGTATGTACCGATGTACCGATTCGATCCGCGAATTAAGAATTTTGGGCCGCGAATATAGAAATTAGGTCGCATTTTTTCCACCCGCGAATAGTGAAACCGCGAATGAAGGAAGCGCGAATAAGGAACTTTGACTGTACTTCATTTTATTGTTTTTATAATATAGATCCTGATTCAAGTTACCTGATGTCTTCTTTTTATACCAATACAACTCTTAATATAAAATAAGTCAAGTGTTTTTGTTATAAACAAAAATAATCATCAAGAGAAATACTTTAAACAATAAATTCACACGGCCACCAGATATTGACATGACTTACCTGTTTTTGTTGTGACTTCTGCATTTCTTCAACTTGTGCACGCTCAACCTCGAATATGACTGGAGCAAATAAAATGACTGAGGAGCTTGCCACAATCCACATCAGGGATCGAGATAGTTGGTATAAATTTTTTACACCTGACCTAAAAATAAAATTCATCTTATTACATAATGACACCAAATAAGTTAATTTCGAAGTGTAAATAAAGATCAAACATTTGTTTTCTTACCAAGTATTTGTAGTAACAGTGTGTGTGCCATTTCGGACACATTCTGGGAACATTTCTGTTAATCCCCATAGTCTCTCAGACAATGATTCATCGGGTTCCTGAAACAGCAGCACTTATTACTGAATCCATTTCAAAACAAGTAAATGTTAATTCAAATAAGAAGTATTACACTCACATCATCATATTCTTTGAGGGATAGAATATTGGGCGGGTTACTAGCTGTAGGAGACGTCCCCAACTGTCAACAATAATTGTTATATAAAGAAACATTCAGCCAAATCAATTTTTATCACATCATTAACGTACCGTAGGGGTAATGAATGTATCTTCTGGCCTACGTTCTGGAGTATCATCTTTGCTTGCTGTCAAAGATTCCATTCCGCTGTCGCTCTGTTCGTTTTCATCAGCCAATTCCATTAACATATTACAGGTTTTTAATTTAATAAACGATTAATGAAATTTACTACTCTTTACAAGTTAATAACCTCGTGTTAAAATTCACAAAAATTATTGAGGAGAAGACCAATCTCCTCACTTTTGTCTACGATTTTTTTTAATACCATAGATAATAGTGAACTAAATTATAGGATATGTAAAATTCACTCGTGTGCAGTGTGTATCGTTTAAATTATAATATTTATAATCTATGGACGATTTCGTGTTTTCTTGGTGAATTTGGAAGGTAAAAAAAAGTATATTGCAAAACTTTCTTCACTTTTCTAACAACCAATTTTTATATGATTTAGATAATATACTATAATAATACATAGGTATTATGTTAATTAAACTTAAAACCTATTCCAGATTAATTAAATAGGATTTAAGATTAATTAACATATTATTTAAGTCCATAAATAGACTGATCGTGTTTATTTAACTCAATTATTACGAAAAAATAGCAGATTGAATCTGTATGAAATTTGGTAAAGTAGCTAATAAGTAATAGTACACTCAAAGATATAAGAGGTCGCCCCATGGTCGCCCTGTTACCTATCATTGAACACACTAAATAGAACATTCTGTGAATAAGCATCTGTTTCTTTTTAGATCGATTAATCGGTACTTTCTACAATCTACATTACCATTATTATGGAAATATGGAGTTCCATGAGTGAAGCGGTAGCTTATGAGTGCTTTTATAACAGACTACAGAGACGTGCTATTCTACGTTGCTGTGGATGCGTTATCATCCAATCATATACACTGATGCACAATGCACATGTAGCCATGGGCGTAGCCACGGTGGGGCAGGGTGGGGCACTTGCCCCACCCTGGCTCTGGCCTGGAAAGTACCTAACCAAATCTAAAAAATTAAATTAAATTATCTAAGTACCTACTGACTAAAAAACTTAGTATCCGTAAGAAAATTCACTCTCGAAAGTCGTCACACAAAAAAAATGCGATCTAAACAAAAAACTTGCGCACGATTGACCCCATGCGCGTTAACAAACGTAATCCTTTTATTTTTCGTTTGTGTGTTTTTGGCCGATATCTCGGAAACTATCCACTTAAAGGCAAAAGTTATTTTGACTTTTTTGTAGAAAGTAAAATTTCGCATCTTTTATTCCTTGTAAATTTTTTTTGTAAAATGTACCGTTTACTATTTATGGCCCATTTAATGAACCGTTTTATCGTTTTTGGCTTATAACACTTAAAATATTGGATTAATCAATAAAATACATCTTTCCTTTTTTAAGCTTACTCTATTCTCTACAACTTTTGTTTGAAACTTTTTTTTTTAGGGTTCCGAACCTCAAAAGAAAAAACGGAACCCTTATAGGTTGTTGTTGTCCTATGTTGTTGTCACTATGTTGTCCGTCTGTCTGTCTGACTGTCAACACCCTTTTTCTCAAGAAAGCGTGGAGGTATCAAGCTGAAATTTATATCGAATACTCAAGTCTACAGTCCCTTGAAGCTGTGAAAGCCAACGCAATCAAAAGATACAGCCGTTTTATGCTGCAAATTATCGCAAATTTCGACATTCGCAAGGGAATCAAAACCTACACTGTACTTCCCGTGAACACAGTCTTGAAATTTGGTAAAAAGCAATGTCTTATAGCACAGAGAAAGGAAAAATTGCTAAAACGTACATACATACATTTTAGAGTTACAACATAATAAAAAGTAGGTTTGTTGGGGCCCTCGGTGCGCGATTCAGACTCGCACTTGGCCGGTTTTATTTGTAATGCCCACAATTTTTGAGTTATTTAATGTTCAATGTTGGATTACCGGGCTTAAAATAAAGAATTTCAAGGTATGCATACCATATAATGCTACAAATTCAACAAATTTATTAAAAATATGTCCTGTAGTACTTCCAAATTAATAGTTTATTTCCTCACCTGCCATAGAAGACTTTTAAAATATTTCATTTTATTATATTTCGTACAACTAAATAATATTGAGTATATTATTTTATATTCTGATGCAAAAGTAAAATAGAAGTAAACGAAAAGAGTTCATTTAGAAAAATGTGTAAATTTTATATAAAAAAATCTAAATTTTATCAAAATCCAAATGCATTGGATATCTCTTCTTCGTCTTCATTACATCCTTAAAAAAAACTTTAAGGGTCCCTGCGTCACCCGCCGAGCGCCGACATTACAAGTTACAACTCAAAAAGTATGGGCACTAGAAAAGTTTCAAACAAAAGTTGTCGAGAATAAAGTTATCAAGTTATCTTAAAAAATGGGTAGATGCATTTTGTTGATTAATCCAATATTTTGACAGTAATTATTAGCCAAAAACGATAAACCGGTCCATTAAATGGGCCATAATTCGTGAACAGTTAGTTTTACAAAAAAGTTTACAGGATGTAAAAGATGCGAAATTTTACTTTCTATAAAAAAGTCCATATAACTTTTGCTCTAAAGTGGAAAGTTTCCGAGATATCGGCCAAAAACTTTTCTTTAAGATTACGAGTGAAGACCTGGATCTGTCAGCATTTTGTGTTTTTATGGTCAGTAAGTGACCCTAAACTTCCCGTGAACCCCGAATCGTGAAATTTTGTATTAAGTAACGTCTTATAGCGCAGATAAAGGAAAAATTGCGAACCCTTTAGATTTTTATTCCCTTTCAAATGTCGAAATATGTGAAAATTTGCTTCAAGAATTCGTTTTTTCCTTTTAAGGTTCGAACTTCGAAGCCCTAAAAATTAACCGGGACTAGACGTCTTAGGATAAAGTTGCTAGTTACATTTTTTTTTGCCCCACCCTGAGCCTATGGCTAGCTACGCCCATGCATGTAGCTTAGCACTGGTGGAAAAAGATTCAGATAAGATACGTTTATAATGGAAGGATGCTGTGTGCTATGGATGTGGATGCATCGCATAGCTCGAGCTTCACATCTTCCTCGCACCGCTACGTAGCTTATTTACAATGTACAGCCTATTACATTTTCGTAGCATAGCTGCATAGCACATCTTTGGTGGACAAGCACCCTAAATCAAAGAATACTTATACTCTAAAAAAGAGCCCTAAATCTAGTAATCATAAAATATTATATTATTTACTTGGCATTCATCTGGAGAGCTGCATGTACAGGGACGATCAATAATCATGGTAAATAATTAGTTATATGTAATACATTCTCCAATAAATACTGTTTAAAACGTAGTCTATATTTATTTAATAATTTGCAGTTTCTGAATACTTTATATTTAAAGATGATATTTAAATTTCAAACTTTTGCAATGACTTCTCATGACATGCTTCTAAAAAATAAAGAAATAAAATCTCGTACTTCGTTACAAATGAAATGCAACTGCGAACAAAACAATAATTTAGAAAAGTTACTTTCGCATATTTTTATGATCATTGTTTATTTTTAAATTGTATTTATTAACAATAAAAAATAAAAAATATTTATTATCATCGCGATAGAGTTCTGTAGAACAAGATTTATAATAAAGCATTATCTGCATTCAGGATTTTCACGTAAAGCACTTTTTTGTTCTGTAATCTATGGTATCGTTCTAAATTTTATTATCTGTCAAGTTGTCTCTTGTCACTTGTCAATTCTACAATCTAAAATCTTTTTTGATTTTCGCAGTTTCCTACTCCGTCAGTTAAAAAAATCTGAGTTTTTTTTCTTTTTGTACGCCTGATATTAAAATTCACTCAAATTGAATTGTGGTAATTTGTTTAAATTGTTGGTAGACCTTGAATAGTTTCCTATAAAGAGTTCACGTGTTAAATTGAATTGTGTTAATTTGAGTTAAGCGAGAGCCCCATCTTTGCTCAAAGAAAGTTTGTGAACGATAGTGATTTATTATAATTTACGCACTTTTTTGAAATATATGCAAAAATATCATCAGTTGACTTGAGCCGATATTGAGTCTTTCATTTGAATAACATAAAGGTAAGCATAATTTTATTCATTGAGTAGACTAAAATGTTTCATTTTTTTTAGCAAAAATTCATTTTAAATACTTAATTGTTAAGCTATATAACTTTTTTCGTTCAATTTTTTGTTAGGCTATTGTGATGAACTATATAATAACAGATATAATGGCAGTTCCTGAGATAAGTGCATTCAAGCAAATACAACAACTCTTTAACATTACATTATTAACTATAAGTATAGATTTGGTGTAACATAATCTAAAGTTTTATAATTTAATAATATTTTATAATAGGTAAATTACTATCTAAATATACACCTCAACCAATGAACAAACAACACACATCACAAAAAGATGAACCAGTCAATTGATTAGAGCCACATCAAATATCTATAGACAAACAAACAATAACTACACCACCAGATTCAATTTCAACTGTTCATTCACCAAGGAATTAAGATGAGAACAAAAGGCGAAGAAAAAGTTTGAATAAATCACTACATAGTATAATAAAGCCGCTTTCTCTGTCCCTATATCCCTTTATCCATATGTATGCCTAAGTCTTTAAAACTACATTACAGATTTTGATACAGTTTTCTTAATACATAGAGTGATTCAAGAGGAAGGTTTTAGTATATATTTTATTAGGTTTTAGACAAAGCGGGTAAAGCCACCGGTGGAAAACTACTAGTACTATATACCTTTCTTACATTTAATTACACAACTACCTTTACAATAACATTATAACGATATTTTTAATGCCTTTACTTGTATGAATTCTTAGAAGATATGGTGCTACACAACCATTCACACATATATGGTGCACAACACAGATATGGTGTTATGACAACATTCATGTTATCATGAATTAAATTTTTTGAATGTATTATGTATTTTGATCAAAATATGTTTTTTTCAAAACAGAAACAAGAATTCAATAGTGCACAAATCATATTGCTGCTAAAAAAAGGAAAATAATTTTAGATTTTCCTTAATCCCTCAGTCCCCGGAATCTACCTACGGAATCCGGAATCTACTAACTAATAAACAATGTTAAATACACAAGCTATCGAGTTTGAAACAAGAAGAATTATTGTTGATTGACGCAAAATTTTTTTTTTTCTATTTAAAATTTTTTTTCCAGTTTTATTTTCTTGAATCAATTTTTACCATTGAAAGTAGGAATCTCCATAAATAATTTATCTATTGAATGGTAGATTTAAGATTTTGAATTTACATGGATTATCTACTTACTTAATTAATAAAATAGTTGCGGAACCAAGGCAATTTTTTTTCGATCATAGAGCACTCTCTAATGCTTTGAATTATGAATTGTGCAATATAATGAGTTTTGGTAAGAAAGTTTCATGTGGGAACCGAGTTTTTGGTTGGGAAAGGTCACTATTTGTTTCTCCTCTTCCTAGTACCTCTTAACAGATTCAAGAGAATGTGAATAATAGTTATTGATTTTTTTAGATTTATAAAACTAAAGTGACTGTGTTTTCCCCCTTTCCTTTTAACTTATAGAGTACTAGAGGTCCGCCCCGGCTTCGCCCGTGGTACATATTTCGCAATAAAAGGTA
>CAJQZN010016358.1:0-12332 GCA_907164685.1 Colias eurytheme | reverse complement strand
AATAGTTGATTTAGAAAGTGTCAACTTAGCAAACCAGCTTGAAGCTCCAGAATATGGATTAGTTTTGTTTCAGGGTTACACGCGGCGTATTAATTTGAAGACATCATTTCAGGTAAGATTTCAGGTATCTAGTAGATATTTCTTTTATGTTTAGGAAAATCGAAATTTTATAACGCACCCCGATGAAGTTTTCCTCATATGATCCAGCCTCTATGCTCTAGCGCATTTTTATTAGCCGGCCTCCGCCGTCAGTCTTTCATGATATTTTACAAATAATAACTAATACCTATTTTCTGAACAGTGCACTTCTCAAACCTAGCTATATTTGATATAAAATTATATAATAATACCGGAATATGTAGGTACATACCTACATTTTTTATTTTTTACCGCTCATTGCGTAATGCCGTAAATAAATAATAGGCAATAAACTTGACTTTTGTCCACACTTTCATTTTTTCGGACGAACCTATTGCATGATTAAATGACACCTTTCCCAATTCAACAAGTTTAAAATTAAAATAATTATCAATTATGTAAAAAAAATGTGCTAATGACATGTTAACAGTAGGCACCTAGGTATTTCAGAAATTTTTTGCCAGAAAACACTCACAAACCAAGGATATATTTGTGTATCTGTACCCATGGTTTCAGAAGCCGAAAGGCGGTAGGCATTTTCAGACAACCATTTGAAAAGTTTAATGACACTTTGTTTTTTTTTATAACTCCACCAGATATCAATTAATTACGAATATTGTTTTTTTTTTGTTTAGTTCAACTTCAGACTGATTCAAAAAAGAATGAAATATCAAATAATCCAGAGCTTTTAGAAAAAAAATCGTGGCCGTTTTTTGAGTCCTTCTATGTTAGAACAAGTACATTATAAAATTATGCCTACGATTACAATACATCGTCGACCTCATATAATTTTATAAACATTACATCATCTTGAGATACTTTCACAGACACTGAAACTGATGTAATGTGAAAGAAAAATGTCTAGTTAAGTTGTACAATGTTTGGACACTAACATTATATAAAATAATAAGATTTAAACAAAAATAACTGCCACTTCCTGTCGTAGATGTGCCCGTCATGTAATCTATTCTTTTCACTGGTCATCAACCTGACTACTACACTAACTAGTTTTAATTCTCGTATTTTCTTGGTATTAGTGGTATTAATATTTAATGTGCTTATCTAGCCTTAATATTATTTAGCTGTATTTAGCCGGAATGAGAAAAAAAAACAAAGGTAGTTTGTATTGAGATAAGATCTTTGTCTGTTTATAGTCCTTGGTATCTTATGGTGCCACAATCTTCGTCGTTGGCCTTTAAGCCTTTTACAGACAATTTATGGTGTGCCGTCTGACCAATGTTTTGATGTCGAAACAATTCAAGATGGGAGTGGCAAATTCTTCCGCAGGTTGGAGAAAGAAAGCAAGTTCAGAGTCACCTAGATAGCATTTCCTTCTGTTTGAATTATCTGCAAACCAGGATTCGTCGAAAGATCTCCAAATATCTGAAAAAAGTTAGAGAATGAAAACCTTCTGACATTCGCTACGTGTCCGCTACCCGGGTTAGTTCAATTTAATTCTAAATATATATTTAAGTAATGCTTTTATATACATCAGCGAATCTGGATATAATATAAACAATAATCTCTACTGTGAATAATTTCTAAAGGCAACGGCACATCACCGCTCGTCTAAATTGTGTATACTGTTCCTCCACATGTCACAGTATAAAAAGCGAAATATATTTTATTTTCGTTCTAAAAATTAAAACAAATTGTCTACATTATGATAATATAATTCGTGTCTCTTGTGCGCATCCGACACAGATTTTTTCTTAATTTATGTAATAAGTAATGTAATCGTTGAATAATTATGAAAAGCCTCAAAATACATAACATTACCTATATAATATTTACAAGTAGGCTTTCATTAATAGCGGCAATTTTGCAACGCCATTAGTTTTAATTTTTACATAGGGCTGCCACTTGAAAGTTTATACAATGTTATTTTTTATTACCCATGTGCATTGGACAATTTTTGTAATTGTTATAAATTTTAAGGAACATAAATTTTGTTTTTTTTGCATATTTTTGCCCACAATAAATTAAATTCGAAATAAAATATACTCATACGATGCGAAACGTGGTTAATTATAGGTAATGCTCGTTCGTCGATAGCGCAGATTAGTAAACAGTTACTACGTAGTACGTACTATGATTATGATCATAGTCGCAAGGGAATCGCATCATAATATGATAAGAATGTAAAGTGAACCATGTCCTGGGGGGCTTAACATGACGGAAAGGGAAATCAGGAAGTAGTCTGTAGTTGCGGTTATTAATTATTATTAGTTAATCAACAGCTTATTATAGAACATAATATGCATTACAATTTATAAGATACATATGCTACAGAAAATAACATATTTTAATCAATAAGTACATAATTGTGACTAAATATTTAAAGTGGTAACCCTAGCAAAAAATAATGATAAATCAGATAATTTTGCACTTTGGCAAAATTCGCAATTAAATTGACCCCAAGCATTTCCGATCATGTTAAGTGAACATCACTAATCACTTTTTTATGGAAATTATTTTTATGTCATCATTTATTTGCAACTATTTAGCTAGAGCGCGCACTGCGCAGCATCACTTGTGGGTTTGGTTGTATACGGAGAAAAAGATAATAATTATGTAGGTACTAATCGAGACTAGATAATTAACATATCTATCTATAGGTAGGTACCAATTTCATACAGATCCGATGACATTTTTTGCGTGAAATGAAACATACATACATCCAACTTAAACAAAAAAATAGTACGAGCTTTCACTCATTTAACACATAGTGTATTTAGGTAGTAATAAAAAGTTATAGAATTTAATAGTAGAAGCGAAGTGTATGAAATTAGTGATTATAGTGCAATCTCTACCATGCAAGCGATGCCGCGGTCCACAGATAGTTTATATGAGCAACATCCAGGTGATAATCCACTTCAAAACCGGGTCAAATGTTAAATCTTAATACTATTATAAAGGCGAAAGTTTGTATGGATGTTTGTTACTCTTTCACGTAAAAACTACTGAACCGATTACAATGAAATTTAGCACACATATAGAGGGTAACTTGGATTAACACATAGGATAAGTTTTATCCCGGAAATCCCACGGGAACGGGAACTATGCGGGTTTTCCTTTGAAAACGCGGGCGAAGCCGCGGGCGGAAATCTAGTGTCAGATATTTTAGCAAATGTGTATGCAGAGGCCGTATTTTTATGTGACGTCATTAATAGTATAAAAGAAGAAAGAAATTTTTATTTATTTGTGGTGTGACCTCTTGCAGCTTGCTGGCTTAGATATTATGGCATAACATTCATTTCCCTTGTAAAATACCAACCCCATTTCAGCCCCATGTTTTATTTTCATACAAAAATGCAAATTATCAAGGGTCAACTATCTGTATAGCAAAATTCATCCTTATTCATTCAGCTGTTTATACGTGATGTGAATTAACAACTATTATTATTTTAAGTAACGACATTACGTCTACGTTTAGGAATATACTTTTGTAGATCTAGGTATATGATAGTCAGTTGATATGTAAATAGACTCTAATAACATGTGCAATAAGGCAATAACTTTAATAGTAAGTATTATAATATAATATGTGGCTATACGTTATTTTTTTAAAGAATTACTGCAAGAGCAAAGGGTAATGTAGAATTACAAAACTATAGATACGCATTCTAAAGAATAATATATAAAATACTAGCTTTCCGCCCGCGGTTTCACCCGCTTTGTCTAAAACCTAATAAATTTTATACAAAAATCTTCCTATTCACTATCTATTTAGAAAAACCGCATCATACATAGGACAGAGAAAGCGGCTTTGTTTTATACTATGTATTGACTCTTCAATAATCTCATAACAGTTAATAATTGTCAATCCTTAATAGATGGGAACATTGCAACACTGCAACACATTACAATACTAAGAAGTGAAACCGTATAATTTAAATTAATTTAAATATTTAATACAAGGTTATGCGACTTCAACCGTATTTAATTTTTTCCCATCAGTTTTTTTTTTAATAATTGTAGACATCCAGTGAAAGTGTAAAAACAGACATTTAAATGGTAGTTTTGTTTTGTTTTCAGCAGTATCGTTTAATTATTTTGTAATAAATATATAAAATAATTAAACGATACTGAAAATTGTTTGGTGACTGGACCGGAACTTTTTTCAAGAAAATAGCAATCGAGTAACCATTGAATTTTCTATTTTTATTGTAACGTATAACAAAAAATAGACTTGTTGCAGTGAAAAGGTGAGTTAGCATGTTAGCAACCCTAGCCAGCGCCACTTGATTGATTTTAATTTATTTATTCAGGAAAAACTATACCAAACAACTGAAAAGCTTGTACACTTAAAAACTCAAACTACGATATCCTGATAAGATGAGGTATAAAATATTGACTCCTGGTATAAACCATCTCTAGTATGCGGCCACTGAAAATCAGTGATGACACACTGAGTGGTTGGCCTAATTATGGCATATGTATTTTTTTTAAGTTCCTTTTTTTTTCATCTAAATTGTATCTTTTTTTTTCATAATATGTCCATAATAAAGTTATTTCATTTCATTTCATTTCATTTAGTATCGTGTTTCAAAGGTTATGAATGAAGCATGGAATGAAGTGAGTACAAGGTGAGTACCACAGACATATATTATATTATGTCTGTGGTGACTGGTGAGTACCTACTGTTTTTAGACGGCCGCGGCAGTTAGACATCAAGGCCTCAGGCTTTATTAACTTTGACAACTATACTAAGTTGGCTTATAACCAAATAATTAACAAAACTTTTTATTATGCAGCAAATTTAACTGAACTATAAATATGCTATGCAGATATTTTTGCGAGTAGGTAAACCATTTTCGGATGCTCTACCGCAGTGTTTCTAGAAATGGTTGGTGTATTTCCAAGCATCAATCATATTATCAGTCAATCAAAGCGTTTAATTTACTGAACGAGTTCCTTTTCTATACTTAGATACATTATTTTCTATATTAGGTATATACTTTTCCATTAAATCAGGTTGATACGTTCCTTTAATGCAAAAATACACTTATGATTATCAGAAATAAACTTCAAAAATTTTATTCTTGAATTGTAGTATTGACTGCCTTTAACAATAAAATACCAAATCAATTTTATTTATACTTTTATAACTAACTAACTAAATGAAAAAATAAAATAAAATAATTAACATTGAATTTCAAATGATCACTAGATATTTTTCAGTTCCTTGTTACGTAAACATCACACTTTTTGCTGCACATTGCTCTATTTATTTAAAAATATTTTGAAATTTGCTTTCGTTGCGTATATATTCATTTTCTTTATTTTATCTATATAATTATTATTAATACAGATAACGTGTGCGTTAACTCAATTAAGTACGATTAATTTAGAAATTATAAAAAACGTAACTTCAAACAATAGCTGATTAAAAAGTTTGTGAAAACACTAACGTATTTTAAATTAATTAGGTGTAAAAATTATAATTTTTTAACATGTTCATGCACATGAAAGCATTCTTATGTTCTTTTTTATTCATTAAATTTAAATATAATAGTTAAGTGAATCTTGGTTCTTATGATGGAAGGATGGTACCAACTACCTACTATTGACACAAGTGCACAATAAGAATTTAAAACAAAATAGTTATATATTTTCAGACACGTCTGTAGCTTGGGCTATTATATAATTAATTATATAGTTAATATATATAATTATATATATAAAATATAATGTATATATTTTCTTAATAATGCACAAAACACAGATAATTACTAATACCTGTATACTTTATGTTAGTTACAAAATGCTCTTTTTTATTTGTTTATAAATTTTCATGTTTTTTTCAGCCAAAGATCGAATCGAGGACCTCTTTTCTCTACATTCATGCAGTGACCACTTTACAATGGCGGTCAAATGGCCTAGGCACCGACTTAAATATACAGCTCCTATTGATTAAATCGTCTCTTCTTCAAACAGTAGAATAAATTACTGACACGCAATAAAATTAACATATTTTTTTATCTTTCAGGCTCAAGATCTCATTTAAATGGATGACGTATCAAACAAAACCAATTAATTAAATCATTGAGTAACACAGGATTACGTGACATCTATAAAAACTTGATAAAAACGCATTTGACTCGTCAATGTATCCACATATCTTAATCTATAGCGAATAGCGGGTAATTAATACAAGTGACATAAGTATATATCCCTTTCGCAACACATTACGGCATTAGAAAGCAGTGACCATGGTTCCTGTTAACATGCCTTAAAAGAAATAAAGCTGGAGTGTTGCCAGATGAATCGAGAAAACTCCAATTTAATATGAAAACAAATGTTTGTTTCGACTCGAGAAGAGAAGACGAACGAACACGTTATATTATTGTCTAAATAATCAAAATATTTTGTAATTTTATATGATCTAGTAGGCATTAATCATAATATTTAACGTGAAAGAGTCCATGTACCTTTGACTTAACTAGAGAAAAAATCTATGAGATATATGTACCAATTCTTATTGGTATTTGAAACAATACTTATCATGAAACAAACTTAATCAAATTAAGTACACTATTCGGGAAAAATATAAGCCTGGCAACACCAAATTAAGACTTTTTAATATTCCTACCAGAATGTAACGTGCGAAGAATAAAGGTGTTAATTTTGCGCAGAAATCACTTGACAGGATTGGGTCAAGCGTGGTTTGCATGGAATATTTACTTCAACCCTACTCGGTTTGATTTATGATGTATACCTACTTTTTATTAAAAGCCTCACTGTTTTGCATCCTATTTGCACAACAATTGACAAAGATAACCTACAGACGATGACCGATGTATATTTCAAAGTTATCATCATTATGGTAATCCCTGATCAACGATCACCACCGCCCGTGTCGTGAGTCGTGACCATTTGCAGAGATATGAACTCGGCAAAAGCGTTCCCTTTTCAATGAGTAGGTATAGGATAAAAGATTTAAAACGAGAATAAAGGAAGAGACTGTGATTGGAGAAGAAACGGATACAGGTGCCCGCGGACTCTCCCATTCGTGAATTCGTGATAAGCAATTCAGTAGTATGGTACTATTTCATGTTCATCTTCTGTGGGGATGACGGATGTAGTACCTTCCCCCGGTGCGAGCTGGCTCAATTGAGTATGTATTTGAATAATAAAAAAATATTGATTTTTTTTATGTATTTTAAAACTTTATCCAAAAAAATATTTTTCAATTAATTATAAGCAATTAAAAATTGATGAAATTTAAATTAAAGTCACGTGACTATAAACGCGCCATGACTGGTCAAAATGTTATAGTTGTATTCGTTTTTCTCTAAGGTTTTTCTATCAACTGCAATTATGAGTGAAAACTAACATTATGACGTCACACGCGTTCGGGTGACGCTTCGGGAGTTGTCGGTGTGTTTACGGTACTGGATTCAAAGACTAATTTTTATTTTGAAATAACTTTTGAATTATTGCAAAAAAAAATATAAAAAAAACAGTTTTGTTATAAAATTAATAAGTAATAACTACCTATATAATCTTTCCATTTAGCACAAAAAAATTTTTTATTCAAATACTCAATTCCTACCGAAGCGTGCTCGACTCTTGTACATGTATTAGCATGTATGAAATAACTTATTTTTAACAAAATGTAATCATTCTTTTTAAAGAAATAACTAAACGTTTACGTTTTCGGCACCGAAATCGAATTCACTTCGTTGTTTTCTTATTATCATATACTATAGCTGCTCCGCGCGGTTTCACCCTCGTGGCTCCACTCCTGTTGGTCGTAGCGTGATGATATATAGCCTCTAACCTTCCTCGATAAAAGGGCTATCTAACACCGAAATAATTTTTCAAATCGGACCAGTAGTTCCCGAGATTAGCGCGTTCAAACAAACAAACAAACAAACTCTTCAGCTTTATAATATTATTCAGCTTTATAATATTAGCGTAGTATATTATTATTAGTCTGTGATATTAGTATAGATAAGGGGGGAAGGGGTAAATATAGGTATAGTGTAAAATTTTAGATCCTGTGCTTTTACCTGACCTTACCTTTTCATTGGACCATACATAAAAAATCTCATTAGAAACAAAAAATAAGAATCAAAAATCAAAATCAATGCATAAACGAAAAAGTTATTCGCAAGACCATCGTGTAGGTACCGTGAACTTATTGAGAAATCTTATATTTTTTGGAAGACGGTTAAAGAATATATTCCCCATAATCGGCATTAGGTAATTGCATAATTCATTATTCAAATTAGTGGAATACCTTCTAAATTATATTACTTATTATAAACTATCTGTGCCGTGCAGTTTCACCTGCGGACGAACCCGCGTGAAAAATCAAGTATTCATCCTATGGCTATAAATTATCCTGTAAACTTTTATCCAAATCCGTCCAGTAGTTTTTACGTGAAAGATTAACAAAGTCCAAGTCAAATTTGTAGGCTACAAACTTTCGCGTCAAACAAATAGTATGATGATTATGAACGACTTATTATGTAATGCAATTTTTAAGGATGGGTACGGGGTACCTACATGCGTAGGTACATAATAATATTATATCAATTTTAACTTTTAAGAAACCTAATTTTGACGTGACAACGTCTTAAATTAGGTTGCGACTGGGAGTCACTTATGAAAAAGTGTAACGCTCGGTAACGTTACTATGAGTCACCGAACGAGAGAGAGGCCCGCCGAATGCCTTGCGTCTCTCTCCCACTCAACTATGATCGAGAAAAAGACGTTGTCACGTAAAATCTTCGCCCGTAAAACCGACTTTACAGGCAACCATTTTTTTTCCAAATTTCAGCGACGTGAATCATATTAGAAAATATTCTATGTGCATCCCTCATACTCAATTAAAATGTGTATCCATATACTCGTAATAAATAAAAAACCGCCTAGTTAAATCTTCCTCGAGAACCACGTTAACCACGCAAGAATGCATGCAATGCAATACAATAATAATATTATTATCTATATCCATTATTAAAATTTAAATCAGATGTGCACGTGGCGCATTTAATAAAAAGCTAAGATAAAAATTATGCAACGGACGTTTTAAATAAGTTTCAAACGGTTGACTGTGGAATTTACACATATCTCAAATTTCGATATAAATCATACCTTCAAAAAATCAATATAATATGGGAACTTATTTTAGGTTTTTTGCTGGTACATATTTGGGAAATTGGAACGCAGCCGTTCTTATTGACATTTCTGATTTCTATCGTAAAACGTCATTTGTTGTGTTGAGTCAGCTGTCAAATACTCAAATCCCAATTTGTATTTTGTATTCAAATTACAGATTTTTTTTCCATTATATTCTCCAATATTCTCTTCTAAATCTTTAAATATGGCTTATTTAACTCAACCCGATTATGTGAAATATGTCTGTACGTGTGGTCAGCTAAAGCCTATAACGAATTTATATTTTTGTCGACATTGCTTGAAAATAAGATGCGGTTTTTGCATCTGTCATGAGGTAAGTTTTATTTTTTACGAAATATACTAGGTTTATAAGAATAAATAAATAAATCTTAAGACACATAACTATCTATTCGTAATAGTTCTTTCCAATTCTATCGATAGTCTGTTTCTATGACCCACTGTTGCCCCTACTACCTAAATTGTATTCTGTACCCATTGTTATTCAACTCAATACTCTGAATGATATAAGAGATATCATCATTGTAGAGTAGCACTTCTATGTCCAAGGTTTTCAAATAAAAAGCCTTATTTAATTATACTTTTAATGCTTTTCACAAACATATGACTTTGGCTAACGGTTAAGCGCTACTGAATAAAATATGATTTATTATAAAGTAAATGCAGCGGAGTAACTATTTGAACACATACATTTACAAATAGGTTTGATCAGCATATTTCATGTGTCCAGCTACATTAGTCCCTACAATCATTTTACAATTTATATACTTTCTGTAATTAAAATATATGTTTGCATCTATTCAATATAACTTTTAGACTTTTGAATAATTGACAATGGCATTGAAATCGTAAAATCGTAACAAATGATTATTACAGCTTTGTACATTAATCCATCAGTCCCCGGAATCACAGACACAATAGATAATCTATTGTGTCGCGCCCCGATCGGGGCGCTCCGTGGTCAATGGGTTAATATCATTTCTTTCTATGCATTTAAGGTGGATTCACACTATTGTGCGAACTGCCTGGAAAATATGCCATCGTCAGAAGCTCGGTTGAAGAAGAACCGATGTAGCAGTTGTTTCGACTGTCCCAGCTGTTTCCACACCCTGTCCACTAGAGCGACAATCGCTCAACCTCGCCAAGATCCAGCTGGTGGGGACGCCAAGGTTGAGAATAAACAACCTAAGAAGATGTACTATTTGTCGTGTTTTAATTGCCGTTGGACGTCCCGCGATGTAGGAATTCCAGATCAACCTGTTGGTAAGGAAAAAGTATATTCATAAACCAAAAACACATACTTCTGTACTCATAAGGTTGCCTTTTCTGCAATTGTAAATTATGTATATTAATAATTACTTAATACTTGTTTAGGATGTACAATGAAGAATATTCATTCATATATATTTGATAATTTATTTATTACACATGGCTGCAGATTACAGTGAAAGAAATTACCAGACTCATGCCCTCTGAAATGAAATAAATAATTATGTTTCCTGTATTTTTTTTTTTTTTTTTTTTTATGGTAGAAGAAGGCAAACGAGCCGACGCCTTGCCTGATGGTAAGCTAAGTGCGCCGCCCATAGACTACCGTAACTGGGTTACGGGTGTTGCCTACTGGTAGAGGGAGAGGGACAGGATATTTAGTAAAACGAAAAATAATACTAAGGAAATGGCTTCAGTGGATCAGGGAGTGGCTTAATTTATTGGCCCTTCAGGTAGTCATAGGCTCTCTTTTTGAAAGCCTTCATATTGAAGCTGTTCGGGAATACAGACTTTGGCAGTTTATTCCAAAGTACAGCAGTACGCGGAAGAAAGTTGCGCATAAAGCGCACAGTTGTGCTTCGCCAACCGTCCAGGTGATGTGGATGGAAGAGGTTCTTGTGACGTGATGTGCGGTGGTGAAACTGTGCTGCAGGGATGAGGTCAAATAGTTCTTTAGAACACTCCCCATAATAAAATCGGTAGAATATGCAAAGAGACCCTAAGTCCCTTCTTAATGACAGAGGGTCAAGCTTATCGGTAATCCTGGGATCGGCGACAATTCGAGCTGCTCGACGTTGAATGCGGTCAAGTGGAAGAAGTTGGCACTGCGGGGCGCCAGCCCATAGATGAGAACAGTACTCCAAGTGAGGACGTACCTGCGCCTTATACAATAATAGGAGGTGACTTGGCTCAAAGTACTTTCTCGATCTATTGAGGACGCCCAACTTTTTGGAGGCCAGTTTTGCTTTTTCTTCCAAATGACCACGGAATTGCACGTCACTCGAAATATCGACGCCAAGAATTCCGATGGAAGGCGAAATATTAAGGGGAGTATTCTGAAAGCGAGGTGAATGGACAAATGGGGACCGTTTCGCGGAGAACGCGCAAACTTGAGTCTTATTGGGGTTAAATTCGACTAAATTTAGTTTACCCCATTCTGAAACTTTTTCAAGGGAAGTTTCAATTGATGAAACAAGTTTGTTTCGACACTCAAAAACAGTTTCGCTGGAGGATTTTGCCTGGCCGGTATAGCTAGCATCCCCTGTACTGTCGTCTGCATAGCAATGTATGTTGCTAACTTGCAACATATCATTGATATGCAGAAGGAACAGAGTAGGAGATAGCACGCAGCCTTGAGGGACACCAGCATTTATCGGCAGAGGATCGGAGCATGATCCGTCGATAACGACCTTGATGCTCCTCTCCACGAGAAAGCTGGCAATCCATTCGCACAATCCTCCAGGTAGCCCGTAAGATGGTAGTTTTGAAAGAAGCGCTTTGTGCCAAACCCGATCGAAGGCTTTCGCGACATCCAAACTAACAGCCAACGCCTCTCCCTTACTCTCAACTGCTTCCGCCCATTTGTGTGTTAAATAGGATAGTAAGTCGCCAGCTGATCGGCCGCGTCTAAAGCCGTATTGGCGATCATTTAACAGCTGATTTTCTTCTAGATAACACAGAAGCTGGCAGTTAATAATGTTTTCCATTATTTTTGAGAGTAAGGAGGTTATGGCGATAGGTCTGTAGTTTGTTGGATCAGTGCGATCACCTTTTTT
>CAJQZN010016356.1:0-13363 GCA_907164685.1 Colias eurytheme | reverse complement strand
GTATGCCGAAACGAAAATGAAAAAAAATATTTTTCACTCCACCCTAATGCACATACTTACTAGAGCTAAACTTCATTCCAAAATATTACATAAAAAAGATAATATCATAATATGCTAGTGTGAGAATAATAATAGGCATTCAAAATTACAAGTTTATATAAGATTTTTGTGTAGTTTCACAGCCCAAATTAATGGTAGCCACTTGACCCACTTCCCAAATGTTTCACGTAAGTTATAATTAAGCATGCAGCATGAATGGACAGCCGTATGTAATCGCGCACGCGAATCTTAACTTATAAATTTGAGACCGGCACTTTTTTGTTAATTACACTCAAATTAAAGGTAAGTAACATAAAAATAATTAAATTTTAAAGGAAATTTCCAATTCTATTTCTTATGATTACTACGTTTCGGCATTTTCAAGAATTAATAACGCAGTAAATTTATTATCAACTTCTAATAAAGATGACACTAAAATAATAAATACACTTTTACCTTGAAATAATCGGGCATCACGAGCGGCAAAACCATTGCCTCTTGTAAAACTGATTTTGCGTCATCTAGCCCGATCACATCTTTCCAACGTACATCCGGGTTCTTTTGTAATATATCCCTTTCAAGCGTTTCAACCAGATGAATTTCATATCCTGTTGCATCAAAAACTCTTTCATCCCTCTCCAATATCGCATCACCATCAGCAGACACGTCACCTTTCCGGACAATAGGTTTAATCGGTATAAGGTGTCGCCTTCTCGGTGTTCGTTCGACTGATCTAGTTTTTCTACCACTGCCCATAGATGATGAAGATGTTTTGCGCGATACAATTGAAGGTAAGGAGGGTTGAAGATTAGGATCACGTTTACGTAATGTACCTGCCCATTTCTCGGTTGTAGGATCCGTTTGTTTCGCTTGATCTAATGGCGTTTCTTGGAATTTGTTAACTGGAATTGGTCGAACCACTGAAAATTTGATGTATTAAGGAGATTTGTACTGTTATGTATTAATATATAAATATGTAGAGTCAATATACCTTGTGTTGGTGGATGTCTGGTTCCGTTGCCGTTATGGGTTTGAGGATTTTTAGCACGTTCTCTTCTAGCTTCACTTTTATCAGATCTCAGGCCATCTCTCGGAGGTTCATCCTTGTCTGAACCACGTCTGGTCGTCATTCTTGCAAAGCCGAACGGTTGCATGCTTTCCACCATCATTCGGTCCATCATGCGGGCCATGTGGTGGAAGCCAGAACTGGGACTAGGAATTATAAGAACGAAATAATTTGTATAAATAAAAGAAAAATTAAAATTGTAATTAGCTAAAGCTATTTCATTTCAGCTACTGTTACTCATTGAAGAAAAAATGGTACCTGCGTAAAAAATTAAGGGTTAAATAATAAAGAAATGAGAATATTTATCTTTATATAACTACATTCGTAGAGCATTATTATATAAATTAATAAAGATATAGGTACAGATATACTCACTGTTACAAGAAGATATCTAAATAAGTATGTTTGTGTGTATAATCTAATCTTGCTAATTATTTATGATTGTAGTTAATTCTTTGTTACAATTCAGGCATTGTAGGCTTGTAGCATGCTTAATACTAGCGAATCGAAATACTAGTACCGTACTTGAAGTACATACCCAAAAAAGGGATCATGATTGAAAAATTGTCGTAAGCCCGTAATATTGGGAATGAGTGAATCTCCAAATCCAAATTCCATTTTCCGTCGTACTACTCTAATCACCTTCGAAAGTTTCATAAGTAGTTTTGTAAGGAAATCATGTAATTAAATCGTATATTGTAACGAGGGCATTATTTTTCAGTATAGCTATTGTTGTGTGTCATTAGTGAAGCCGGGTTAAGAAAATCGTGCCAGTTTGACAGGTCTGTTTTGATCATGTTGCCATGGTAACGGGGTAGCGGAAACGAACCTCTATGCGTATTGGACAAACGTCTCGCACCCATAGTTTTTATATAACAAAATGAGTACTGGAAAATAGACCTTTATGACTAGCAATCATGAATAAAATTTGAGAATCACACCGATTTGATGGAGGTTAAAGTAGGATATTTTGGGAGAAATTCATACCCAGTGACCCACTTATACTGTATAAATTACAAACTACAAAGTAAAAGGTAAGTAAGTCGTTACTCGTAGACAGCAAAAAAAACAATTTTTTTAAATGTAGAATATATGTATCAACTTTATCCAGACCGAGACATATCCATCATGATTTTCTTTTTAATATCTGATCCCTTTCGATTTAAAACATTAATGATTTAATTTGTCAAGATAACATCGCTTCAAGATCAACATCTTAGTCCAAAAAAATAACTCTACAAAAAGTTAAAAATAAAGTTCATTGAATGCCTCAACGAATCTAAAATCTAAATTCGAGGTGGTTGAACTGACTGTTTACATTTTTAAGGAAGGGTAGCCTGACAGGCTTTGTACCGGATGTGTGTCAAGGGTCACTGAACTGGCTGGGGTCATTATTCCTTACAATGTCCATTGAATCGATGAGTTCAAAGACATATCGACAGTATTGGAGGTAAAGGTTAGTATTTTCCATACACAATTACCATTGGATTTGTCGAGACATTTGCTGGGTCAATGAAATGTTGTGGCACACTTTTCTAAAATAATTATTATAATTTATAGGAGCGCTCGACTTTCCTGGTAATTCTACATTAGCCGATTATCTGATGTCCTTGTTGTGATATGTTTGTGAATAATAAAACAGTACTGTACACGTTAATATTATATCTAAGATTTATATGAAGTTAGGTATTTTTTTTTCTCCTCCAAATAGTGTGTTTAATTCTCAATGAGACGAAAATAACTTTGATTTTATATAACCACGAACCATTTGTTTATATCAATGAAGATAAAGGGTGGAGAATTATGCTTTTAGTACTCCCACTCACGACCTTAGTACTAACGAGCCAAATCACTAAATCTGGTAATCACAATAACTTCAGTATCACCAATTGACTCCTACGCATCAATTGACTTAAATAAATTTCATGTGATGATTTCCTGCCATCTGGACATTATTTTGTCCTCGTTCTCAAGTTTACTTATAATTTGTTCTAAGAAGTAGTGTACTAAGCGTCATCTTAAAGGGTTTAGCTGTAACCTTTGCTGCAACTTTACTTAACCTGATTAATGCTATAGCTGCACTAAGCTCTTAACGTTATCAAAATGAAGCACAAACATACTCTACAACGTACTGTGCTATTCCAATGTAATTTCATACGATTTAATTTAGAACACTGAAAATTGATGTAAAATTCAATTTATTCAGATGCACTTCACTTGGCAGTGAAGATAAACATAAAAATGTGTATGTATATAGTTGTATTCAATAACTGGTCTTCATCGATTCGTTCATTCTGTTTTTTTAACAAAGAAAAAATGCAAAGATAGAAGCTTAGGCGTAAAACTCTCAAGAATTATAGATATTTTTACAAAAAATAAACATTATTTACTCACTCCCATAAATAACTATCAAAAAAACCAACTTCTTGAACTAGGATGTAATCACTCATATTATGACGGCAATTTCGGGCTAATTTAAAACGACGACGCGGTTGGCGCAGTGGTAAAGCAACTGCCTACTGAGCCGACGGTCCCGGGTTCGATCCCCGGTCAGGGCAAATATTTGCGTGATGAACTCAAATATTTGTTCTTGGGTCTGGGTGTTATTATCTATATATGTATTTATTAAATATTATATTTATCGTCGCCTAGTACCCACAACACAAGCCTTAATTGAGCTTACTGTGGGACGAGGTCGATTTGTGTAATAATGTCCTATAATATTTATTATTATTTATTATTTAATTTTAGACTCCTTTTCCAGTTCAATTATTTGATTTGATAAAGGTGTCATTTATTTTGCCGAATGCAAGCTGAATTCGACATGATTACAAATAAATTGGTGCTACGTTGTTACAATCTCTACTTATAAAAAACAGATTTTGCTTTTTAAACTATTATGGCAATGTGGCAAATGTTATATTCTGAAAATAGGCACCATACTGGGAGGCTGAATTATCGACGGCCTAAATATTTAAGACTCCTGCAACTCTTCCACCATCTCTAATATAAGCTCTGTCTTTTCTCTAATTCTAATGAATGGTAAGTACTATAAAACGAACTAGTAACCACAATTAGTAACGCTTTTCTTAATTTATAAGCATATGACAAAATAATACTACATTTTACTATAAATAATATTATATAATGCGTCATAAACGTATCGTGCACTGTCCAGACAGACAAGAACGCATCGAATCGATAATTCACCTTAATTGAAAAATCCTTTCACGGTAATTTCATAAGCACTGACCACGTTGGCTAGACAATCGCTATATCTAGATAACCTAGCCCCTAGGTACCTTTTATATATAATAGAAAATGTTGATGTTTAATCCAATACATTGAAAGTGCATTTTATTACTATGTGGAATTGCACTTCCAAATATAACTTTCAATTTAGTTGCACATGCACATATCTATATTACTGATTATATCGCCTATTTGACAAATGCTTTACATGCTTATTTTGAGAACTTATGAAGGACGAGGAGAAGGACAATTTATGGTAAAAAACGCCTTGAAAATAAATACTTTGCGTGCAGAAAAATACGCGATTCATATCGCTACTCAAAAGGAAATTGTCCTTGGTACAATATAAGTACCCCTTAAACCCGCGCCATTCGTTCATTTTAGTAAAGCTTATAAGTTTAATAATTTTCATTAATTTGCTACTTACCAGCCAATATCCCACGCAGAATGAAATGTGGGATGAGCCGACATTGCTCCAAGCGGAACTCCAAATCCAAACTCAATTTTAACATCATCAGCTGCACGAAACCACGAGCGAGAGGAAGATGCGTTCATTGACGCTGATTTTGTATCGTCGGACATTTTATTATTGTTTTCTAATATAGCATTAGATACAAAATAGAAATGCTTTCAATAACATTAGATTTTCTAAATTATTCCAACATAATATAGAAATCTCCTACTTTTTAAAAACGCATATTAAACCTATCTAACGCATATAATAACGATCGAAAGTGTGGTTTTTTATTAATTATTAAAAAAATGCAATGCTAAAGTTTCGTAGCGCGCTACGCGACGGCTACGAGCCAACGAGCCTGCCCGCCTGTTAGCGATAAACTACCGACCAATGACCGCTCTAACACTATATAACTGCTTTCAATTTAATTGCAAATTAACAATTTATGTACATTGTACGTATAAGCTTTTTAATTTGAAACACCCTTTTAAAATTTAAAAGAAATTCCATTCTTTTATACTTATTACAATAAAAGGTCATCAACATTAACACAAGGGAATTCCCGACTGGATGCCATTATTCGAAACATGTTGGCTAATAAACTTCTTTGCACTTTTAAAACCATAAACTAAGTGTTATAATAAACATTGGGATTTTCGAAAATTCTTATAACGTAGGATATGTATCGTCTGCTGCATGGCTCTCATTATTTAATGAGAAAAATAAAAATATATATTGGTTTTTAAAATATATTAAGCAAATCAAACTCAAATCTAAAATAAATAAAAATTCTTAAATCTCTAAAACAATTCACATACACAAAACTAAAAGCAAAATAATTGATGGCATTATCCTTTTGGCGCTATTTGGCGAGTCTTCACCTAAAATAGTACTTTCATACGGCTTTAAATATGGCAAATACTTCAATACCATATTTAGCATTGGACCTCTTTGTAATGTTTTATTTCTTTCTATTTCTGCCAACAATTCTTCAGCACGTTGTTTGCTGTTTCTTCTCGATTGGGTAGCATTGGATTCAGGCTGCAGAGTCCTTATTTCACGTCGCACCTGTATAAAATATTTTGTAAGTTATACTTCAACGTTTTATTTAGCAAATAAATTACACTCATAAATATTTCCTATGTTTTTCCAATTCATAGAATTTTAAAAATATTTTAATACAAAATGAGAAACAAAACTACCACAAATCAACTTAGATTTGACGTCTTTTGTTTAATCTAAGGTAAATATAAATAAGCGTAGATTTAGCATTTTTTTTTTATTGTTTACCTTTCCTATACTGGTTGCTGGATCAGCCAAATTGTTCTCCATACGCTCTAAAGCTTCTTGCAACTGTCGAAATGTCTCTGCTGTAAAGAAAGTAAAATATCAACATTTTATATTTGTATTTGTAAAAAATAATTCTTCACATTTGGCTTAACATAACAGTGACAGACCTCTCTGGGTCCTGAACCATTTAGGTTGCAAACACAAGAGAATATTCTTTTTAAAATTAAGACAGTTAAAAGAATAATTACTATACTAGGTACTATGATATTTATGCAATTTTTTAGTTTTAATGGTTGTTTTAGTAACTTTGTATTGCATATTTATATTAATTAAAAATAATATTATGTTTGTGCACACAGACATATTTTTTACAACACATAATAAAACGCAGTTTATCTTCGAACCGCACGTTCATTTAACCACAATTATGTATTGTTTACAACTTACGATCTGAAAGATAATCATCTAAGTAATCTTTAGTTGTTTCAAGCGACACGGGATTGGATAGATTAAGTATCATTGAGAAATTCGATTTTAATTCAATCTCAGGCGTAATATATTTTTCTGAATTTTCGATTGTTTCAATTCTTAGTGATTCTATATGACTGTCTAGTTCCGTTGATTCATGGCCTGGAAAATGAAATTTTATATCAATCCCATTTCTGTACTTATTTCTATTACTATACTCATACGATCGTAACGCACCAGTTGGTATGTTTTTTGATGTTAAAGTATTCATGGTTGTTCCATAATTATCCAGTTCCTTATAATCAAAATCAGCATAGAGATCCCATTTTTCTGTGGTGTCTTCAACGATTTCATCTGGAACAGGTTTCAGTATCATTGTTATGTACAATTTCATTCAAGCTTATCTTTTTTGTAGATTTACTTACTTCTTATTAATTTCGGTATCGTTGGATCATCTAATTCTTCTAAATTATACGGTTTTGGACGTCCAACCACACTTACTTTCTTTTTTGCTATCCATTTATTTTGAATAACTGGTGAATCCGGTACTATAGTGGTAACTTCTTTGTTTAAATATGTAGCATTTTCTTCGTATATTGTATTATCCATTGCTTCTCTCTTATATAAGTTATTATTATAATATAGTTCAGTTGTAAACAGATAATCAATAGTGGCCATAGCTACTGTCTTTAAGTAATGCTCGTCTAAGCTTCCCATATAATTTAATGTGTCATTATATTCTATTTCAAGTACAGTATTTAAAAGCAAGTGTTCTTCAATACCCATGTCCTTATCGGCGTATTTAGGAATTTCAATGTCATTTACTGGAATTAATTTAACACTTTTGAATAATCTAAACGCACTGACTCACAATATTTCATTTGAAATATCCGCATTTCGGGAAGTACAGTAGTAGTAGGTAACTAAATTAAGGTTTATGGAGTAGAACTAGTATACTAATTGTGATACTAACGGAAAGTACAAAGTCCAGGTACATCAGGATCGGGTCGGGATCTCGAAGGACACATAGAAGCTGGTTCGCCAGGCATCCAGAGCGCTCGGAAGGGTATGGGCCCTCGGGGTGCAAAGTTACATACTAAACGTTCTACGCTTCGAACACGACCACGCCATAGTGCCTTAAACAGAGATATAGAGTTTTGTAGATGTCCTTTACTGGGCTCTCCATAAAACAATTTGATAAGACTGTGGATTTTTTTTTAATATTTCACTTACCATGAATCTACTTCTTCCACATCCAACCATATACGTGCGTGACCAAATCATTTGAGCAAAATCGCCGTAATAGCTATTTGAAGACCTTGACAAAGAGATTGAATAATAGCAATATTCTAATTTATATTAATTATTAAACGTCTGAATTAAACATACATTAATAAACCAAGCAGGGCAACCATAAAATATAACATTTATCATTTCATGGATTTGTTTCTTTGAAGATAAACGTATTACATTTGTATATAAAACAATTTGTGTAACTCTTATATACGTCAGAGATAATCAACAATAATAATATAATTGGAAGACGAAACCTACGGAATATAAGAAGTAAAGTTTCCTTCATAAGATATCCGTTGCATGTACCAGATGTCGACCATCGTCTCCGGCCGCAGTCCCGGCGCTTCGCCCACTATCGATGCCACACACTGTCCTACTGAGACAGAATCTGAAAATCACATTCTAATAACAAATAATAATATATTTATAATGCTCTAATATTTATTAGTTTGCGAATTATGACTCAAACAATCTTGTTAGTAGTGTTATGGCTATTGGTGTGTGTTTACGAAACTACAAAAGTAAGTGATTCATTTTGGTAATTTCACAACGTTCATTTATATTTGTAAATTACTTGGTAGATACTTTTTCCTTTAAGCTAATGAGAGTATACGTACAAAGATCCCGGCAAGCGTCATGCTCTTCAATGTGGCTCGGAGGTCTACACTGGTCGGCCCACAGCTGCGCTTCTCGTGACAATTCATCAACCCAACGCTAAAATAAATTGAATAATAGTTTACAAGAAACTAATGTCATAAAAGATTGAGAATTTTGATACGATCAAATAAATATAAATAGGTAATTGGGAGTACAAAAAGTAGTTTAATATCCATTCACATTTCACAGCCCTACCGAATATACATACAAAATTCGCAAGAGCAACCATATTTTCCCCAATCGTTTAATAATCAAATAATATTTAATGGATTTTATATTATTATCTGTGACCAAGACAGTGCGCGCACGAGCAACTTTGTCTCCGCAACTTTTTTGTCTCCGCAACTATTTTGTCTCTCCCACCCATGGGCTAGTATGAAAGTGCGCGCACGTAGCGGCGCAACTCCCCATACAAATTGATGGGAGAGACAAAATAGTTGCGGAGACAAAGTTGCTCGTGCGCGCTGGCTCTAAGGTAAATAAAACATTTACCAATTTGAGCATGTCTGCAGCAGGAGGCCAATCATTCAAGCCCATCGCGATATCACTTCGTCGTCGATTGAGACGGGCCATGATTCGCACCTTATCATCCATTGAAAGAGGCGCCTGCATGTAACCTAAGCACGTAGGTCCCGGTCCCGACTATTGTAGCATAAGATTAATTATTATGTGGTGCTCTTGAAACACTACCAATAGGAAAATTAAAATACATACATGGAAAATAAGCTTGCGTAAACGCCAACTTGAAACCGACACAAATCTTTTGATTTTATGTTGGAAAAATAAAAAAGAGAAGGATCAATGTTATTTTGTTAGATTAACTAAGTAATTGTAAAATATAATGTTGAACCAGCTATCCGCCCTTCGCTTCGCCCGCGTTAACCACGCTGTCGATTGGTGAAAATAGTATGAAAATCGGTGCAGTTGTTTTTGAGTCTATCGCGAACGAGAAGGACTGTTTTATAATAAAATGACTATATATACTATTGATAAATTAATTTTAACTTACCAAATACCTGCAAAATGTATGGCCATTTGTGTGACCACACATTCTAGATCCGCAATAATTAACTGAGCCATTCGACGTCACAATTTGTAAACCAATAAAGATCACAGCTATACAACATTTCATCATAAAATTTTATTCACATGTTGATTTTTCGATTTATTGTGACAAGGGTCTTTGTGTCAAAATGACTCTTCTTTTCAACAAATATTATGAACTTTATGTATTGTTCAAACCACAAACGGTATATTGAATGAGTATCTATAAATACAACCTAAATTAAATCCATTTAAATGTTAATGTAATAAACTGAGTGAAATTGTAGCTGTTTATTTATTTTATTATTTTACTAAAGTTCCAATAATTATGTGTAATGTCACACAGATCTAGCCATCACATAGTTAATTTACAAGTACCTACATAATATACATATTGTATATATTTCTACGTATGTAATATCAGAACCATTATTGTGGTTTGTGTATCACACTTGACTAATTTTCCTTTATCCTCATTATAAGTAAGTAAATAACTGTTACAATTTGTCATTTAAATAGAGATACATTCAATATAATAACATTTCTACGATTATAAACATTGCATATAGTTTCCCAGTGATAAAATATGATACCATCGCATCTTACATCCGCTTGTACTACTTACCCCTACTTTATTTAGCCCTACTTTATTGCTGAAAGAAAAATGTATCGCATCCCAATGGCCAAAGTCTGTCTCTATTGTAGAGAAATTTTTATTAAACTTTGGTGTTCGTGTTCTAGTCTGATGCGTTTTATGGTGATCTAGAATATATAAACCGTATTAGAATCATTCGACTTCGATTCTACATAATTATTTAATATTTACAAATATTTTATCATTAATATATTATTTCAATTTTAATCACATTGACCTGCTTTTCAAATTGTAGAGATTCTAAAACTATGATTCATATCGTGGTGCAATGCTTAAAAAAATATTATTAAATGCGCATAATGCGTAAAAGCGGATAGCGTATTATTTCAAATCGTATTTCAATGCTCCAATATCTAAGTATGTAGCAGGAAAGCTATTAAAATATTTGAAATTCAATTCATATTAAATCATTCGCAGTATAATTGAGCTTACAGGAATATGCATTATTGAAAGCGATAGCTGTAGGTTACTTACGACTTATGAGTAAGTAAAGATAATTCAATTATGCACTTGCACGCATACCAATTTCATTATAAATGAAATAGGTATGATTTCAGTATTTCAGTTGAAGTATTCACTGTGAGAGGAAAACATGGCTGGGCAGTTGTCTCGTTTTGTAAGTAGATTTTTTAGAAGTTGTAGGTAACTAGAATTTATTGAATTTGATAAGAGCTAAGTGTATTTTCTCCTTGAAGTTATGTGCATACCTACTTTAGCATAGTGTTAGATATTTTAACTACATATTAAAATGTATAAATTATTTATAAATAGGTACATTAAGTATAAGTTAAATCGAAATCTATTAATTATTGTGATTAAACCATAACAGCATTTATATTATGAGGGTAGGTATTATTTATGTTCCTTTTGTGTGTGTGTGATTTTTTCTTGTTTGACTGTTTGTTAAATAATTATAGTCCACTTAACTCTATGTTTAAAGTAGCGTCCAGTCCTGAAATAAATCTATAGAAACGTCAGTAATTTTCCACGAAGAGATCTTTGTTATGTAGATACTTAACAGGAATAATTTATATTAGGAGTTTAATGAATAAATATTTAACTATTATCTAGGAATTCTACTGTAGCAATTTGACTCTACAGTGACGACTTTTTCTTCTAGCTTCTTATATCAATACTTTTCGTTTCAAATCACGCTTAAATTTATTTACAGATATATCTAAAATATTTTACCATCCTCATATTATTTGTCTCTGTGAATGGATCGTGGATACCTATCGGTATGTATTTCATACTTTAAAAAAATATAAGGTCATAACAAAAAAGCCGAAAAAAGCGGTTTTCAATCAGCTTAATTTAATTTTACAGATGAATCAAAACTCTCACCAGAATGTAGAACATTAGGCATTTGTACTGAGGTTCCGGATTATCCAGAAGATATCGCAAATGAACTAATAAAAGAGGTTTGTCATCATTACTATAATTGTTTTAATTTATTTTTATTTTTTAGTATTTGATCGCTCTGCCCCAGCTCGAATCGGTGTATTTTTTTAATCTATACTAATATTATAAAGCTGAAGAGTTTGTTTGTTTGTTTGAACGCGCTAATCTCAAGAACTACTGGTCCGATTTGAAAAATTCTTTCGTTGTTGGATAGCCCATTTATCGAGGAAGGCTATAGTCTATATATATCATAACGCTAAGAACAACAGAAGCGGAGCCACGCGGGTAAAACCGCGGGGCACAGCTAGTAAATTTATAAATACGTTTATACCTACCGTTATAAAAGGCATTTTCCTTTATATAATTTGTTTCAGCTCAGACATAACCAAACTATATTCAGTAATGATATCACTCTTTCGACGCTTTCAATCGAGAGCAGATTTTCATTCACTCCTCTAGAAGTAGAACTGTGTGATTCTATGGAAAAAGTAAGTAAATCAAAGATGCCTCATATTTTTCGAAGAGACGGTTAAGCATACTTACAGTTTTTTAGATTAGTTATGTAGATACGAATTTTTCATTCAAATATATAAATCAGATCGAGCAGTATAAAACAATTAGATATTAGTTGGTAAACTACAAATTCAATAGGTAAAAGTGATATTATTAGGAATTTTTAAGAATAGAAAAAATTCGATCACGAGGCGGAATTCGAACCCTCGTATTTTTGTCATACCGGGGCAACGCATACCACCCATGATACCCGCTTCAGCAATCAAATTTATTCTACACAAAATATAATTTGATCATTTGAAATTTAAGTAGGTATTTAAAGTGGTTGTAATTATAATGTTTACTAACAACTTTTAGCTTTATGTTCCGAAAGCTGCCAAAAGCAAAAGTGGCTTGTGGTTTTATATCTTAAACACTAAGCAGGAACCAGTTCAACGATTTCGTGTGGAAATATGCAGGTTAGTTTTTTATTAATTAGGGCACAGTGTGTGTTCCCATTGTATTGACATGGTTACATTTTCTGTTGCATATTTATATTGAAAGTAAAGAAAGAGTGAGAGGTATACAGGTACCTACGCTGTCACGAAAATGCATTCTTAGTAATATCCTGGTGGTCACATCATACATTTTAATTGATACATGAAAAAGTTATAAATTTAACGAATCCTTTCTGTTCACAGACCAAATGATAAAAAATCGATGATGCGAGGGTAAGTAAGCACAACTCTACTACAACAAAAATCTAGCAAAAATGTAATGCACATAAATTTTGCCGAGTTTTATTTCTCTCACATAAATGTTTATGTTATTTGTTGATAGATAAAGCCGTCATAATATTATAGGTACCTATTGACTTGAGTAACTATTGCACGCCATTTATACCTACCTAAGCGGAGCGGGTAGTGCTCTACTCTCGCCAGAAATCAAATGATTTTTTTGTTTTTGCATTTACCTGCAAAAAATTTGATGTCTGAAAAAATTGGGGTCTGAATTTCATTTCAGTATTATAATAAATAATCATTATCACACATTTCTTAATAAAAAAAGAATAAAATAAAAAAATCATCGTAATAGTACGAGATCCGGCTGCAGGATCAGTGCGTTCATCTGTTTTTTGCTGAAAACCGATTTTTTATGTATATTTATAATTAGGAGAATATATATCGACTAGGTTGCCAGTCAAAATTTGGCCGCAAGCATGTTTAATTAAAATTTTTCTAATCGA
>CAJQZN010016354.1:0-10519 GCA_907164685.1 Colias eurytheme | reverse complement strand
ATAAGGGTTCCGTTTTTGCCATTTTGGCTACGGAACCCTAAAAACATTTCAAAGTTTTGATGATAATATTATTTATTGTATAAATATTTTTTTCATAATTATAATGGTCAAAAACTAAATTTAGATTCTTTTCAACTACCAGAGGAACAGACGGCACTAAGAGGTATGAAAAGCCACAGACTGGCAAAGTTTAATTGAAAAAGCGAGCCACATTAGTAATTAACAAACAATCGTATGTGCTCTTGAGGCCTTTCCGCTTTCAATCCGAGAAGGCATTAGGGCTGTTTTAGTACGCAATTTGCTAATTACAATTGGCAGTCGACAGATCGAGGGGTCTGTATCGACGGCTAGCGAATGTCAAATGTTTTTTAAATTTTATTATAATATTTTTTTTTTATTATAACATTAAAAAAAAAACTGGAAAGGCATATTGAACTATTTTTATATATGAAATTTCTAACAATTTTAACGATTATACACATCAAGTGCATGGTTTTCTTTTAGAAAATATTGAACACAACAGTAGAAAAAGTATGTCTCAAAAAAAAGTGAGCTGTCAAAATGACGTTTCTTTTCAACGTGAACTCCAAAGAGTAAAGTAATACATTGGTGAAAGAGTATAAGTATTCTTTGTTGGTGAACTCACAACTGTTAAAATGGCGCATGACGGAAGTATCAGATTTTTGTCGTTGTTTCCAGAACATTTTGCTGTTGTTTTTAGAAAATTTTGAAATAAATTAACCATCTGATTATTGAGGGTAAGTTTTCCTTCTTACCAGCCAATACGTATGACTCCGGTTGTGGTGTTAAAATGAAATTATACTCGCATGTGTTCCTAAATATTACACGTCGAGATATTATTTGTGAAATTGCCACAGTTAGCTCTATTAATATGTATAGGTATTGAGAGAGAGATGTTTAGGTACAGATAGTTTTGTTGATAAGTATCGTAAATTATTGTGAACATGAACTGTAAGCCTACAAATTTAAAAAAAAATAGAAAGAATAACCAAATTAAATAAAAACAAAACGTTGAGAAGCGGTGCAACAGACGCTAAATCTGTGCGCTAAATATATTTTTTGATACATTGGAATGTATCGTCATGCTATTAGTACTAGACTAGACTGGCTTAAATCAAATGTTTACCCTTTAGGGGACTTTGTTCGGGGGAACTTTATTTGTTTCGAACGTGATTTTTATTGAGTTTTTGCAATGTCATTTGATAGAATTTGTACAGTGGCGTTTATTTGAGTGCTATGAATTTGATAGTTTTTTGGTTTTTTATATTTATTATAAGCTTTGTACACTTGTGTGTTATGGCAAATTTTACTTGGATATCTATTAAAGGTTCTTGTAAAATATAACAATATATGTATATCACGTCACAATGTAAAGTTTAACGTAGTTACAAGTACATAATATATTTATCACATTTTGTTAATACGTATTAAATGTGAAAATATTGTGACTCTTACCTTTGGATTTTCAGATTTTTCAGCTTGAATTTTTTACATAATCAACAGAAACGATCAATTGCTGCACGAAATATGTATCGTCCAAAAAAAACAATATGTTTTACAAGTTCTTATCATTAAATAGATCAAAACGTTTGCAATTAATATTGATTAGAGCTAGATGGTTATCACAAAGACAAAATAATACCATAAAACCAAGTAGTTTTAAACAAACATTAAAAGATTGAATTTGAAATTGATCTCCACGTAGCGTAAACAAAGACAGGTACAAAAGTACGTAAAGAAATACAAATGCAAGATCTAAGCTGCACAGTGTAGGCTACAGTACACCCACTGCCTCCATAGTGTAGGGTCACCACACGACAAGATTATAAGAGACAAGTTATTTTATGTACGATAGATGTTGTGTTCTACTTATAGTAAGAATTTTGATATAAATTGCTTCTAGATGTAACTGCATAATTTAGTCACATTGGCATTAATTTTTTTTTATATTTCTTACTTTAATAGAAATATTTTTTTACTACAGGGTTGATAGGTATTTTGTCAACCTATCCTTATGTTTAATATGATATTTGCATCTTAAGATTTGTAGTTTCAATACCCATTCAGAAGCGTGTTGTAGTTTAAATGAACTGGGGGTTTTGTATTGTTACTTTCATGTATAAACACAATTGAATTCAAATTATTATCATACCATTACCCATAATGTCATATTGCTAAATTCAGCGTATTCAAACTATTTAAATTGTAAATTAAATTTGTTGAATGTATAAATTCTAACATAATTTATAAATTTCCAGGAAATCTCGTATAGCCAGCGCGTATGGTCACCCCGATATCCGGGGCTCGCGTTGCAGCCACCGTAGAGCATCCGGCGGTTGCCATGGAAACCCGTACAGATGCACCATCATTGAATACTCGCCTTTTATTTCCTATTTACTAAATTTCTAGAAAGTTCTCAACAAGATCGTTATAAGGCGGTGTTGTTCTAACTTGGAAAATGCTATTAAAGTTGTGTTTAATTGCTAATTAATATAAATGATGAAATTATTATTTCATAGTAATTATAAGGCGTTTTAAGCCAGACAGACGTTCTAGATATTATCAAGAATCGTTTTATTAAGGCTGTTAAAGTATATACTAATTACTTTCCCGAATTGCCTAACAAAAAAGCTTTGAAAAGTGTAATAATTTTTTAATATTTAGAGCACAGATTATAGAGTTGAAACTGTATTAGTCAGTCGTCTAGACAGGTTACGTAGTACATAACGGTATGTAGAAAAGTACATTAGTTGCTAACATGTAAGTAAGTACCTTATTTAATTGCAAGGGAATAATACATAGCGATTACTTTGAAAATGTGTATTTTAATTTTAACCTATAAATAAATATTTTCATCAATGTCTTTGAAATCATTTGTTTAGTCTGAATATATGTAATTTAAAGTTATAAAGAACTCTCCTCACCATTAATTGATAGACAAAAGATAAAACCAAAGAAATGCGTTAATAATGGAAAGACTTATTACAACTTTTGTTAACTATTTCAATTGAAACAAATTAAGCTTGTACAATTCATTCGTGAATAATGCGAGTGTCATTGCGTTCACACAAAGCGTGGAAAAAACCGCGACAGTTGGATATCCATTTTCTTTTGTTGACGTTTCCTCATTGAATGCACCCCACTGCAGTCGGACAAGCTATAAGGCCTTGGGGTAGGTCGCGTGGAGTCGAGACGAGACCTTCACCACGATCGAGCACTTCTTACTGTACCGCTATGTATGATATACATTGCTGGGTGAGTTACGCTGCTAAGAATGGAGTGTTGTAAAAACGAGCAATGTATAGGGAGCTTTGTGGTAGTGTGTTTGGATGTAGCCAGCCACGGATGCAATGGTAGAGGTCGCCAGCGAATTATAGCTCCCCAAAGAAAACAAACCCAAAAGGGCGGTTAGTTTGCGATGCTAGAATATTGTGACTTGTTTTGATGTGTGTTAGTACTTGAAAGAATGATTAAGTGGCTCGCATATATTACTATTTATTTTAATTGATGAAACAGAAATTGAAAATTAATTGAGTTATGATGTATTGCTTCTGATAAGTATGTTCTATTACATCTTCAATAGTGTTGGCATGATTGGAAATATTAGCAAGCATTTTCTTTTTACTATTTTCATTATAAAATTTTAATAATAAATTTAATTGGATACGAAATAAAGAACGTAAATTTCATAAAACTACGTCGTATCATAAAATCATATCCACAACCTCTTTGCCTACTAATATCCTTTCACCAATTAATACGTAACAAAAATTTATTAATTACATAAAAGTGAACTCTAGTTTATTAGTTTAGGGTGGTTTTTCGAACAGCGGTGGATGTACAAAAGGCTTTTACGCTAGTTATGTGTGCGTATGGTGCAGTCTGGCGATTTCGATCGCGTCTGCTCTATGAGATAAATGCAGTTATGGCTGTGTCTGAAAATCAAACCCGTAGACATGTTTTATTGCGTTGCATTGAATATAAGCGGAGAGTGAAATCGAACTAATTGTTCGTATTGTTCGCGTTAATTGGACGCATGATGGACATGTCCTTAGAATAATATGTTTTAGGAAGTTTTTGATTCGGTATTTGGTATGGTAATTATGTGAGTGGGCATTAGAATAACAATAGTATAAGTTATGAAATTTAAAAATAATTCTCAATAAATGTTCGACTTTAACATGTAACATTGTTATTTGAAGTTTTACTAAAGGATAAGTTAAAGGATTTGTTTAGATTCAAAATGATGACGCTGAGGTCGTAAATAGAAATGTCTTGGATATAAATTTTGGGGGTTTCAAACTATAATAATATAAATTCTTAAAGCATACCTATTTTATTACAAAATTCTTAGTGTTGACACATAGATACAGAGAGAGAGATACAGTTTCAAAGTTTTTTGTATTTAAACAAAAATGTAAGCATTTATGTATTGAACTAAATATAATAATTGCATTAAATTATTAAAATCGTGACATTTATTTATATTTTGAAAATAAATAACAGCAATATGTTTGCTCCAAAAACATAAATAAAAATAATGATAAATGTAATGCTTTCGTCTGGAGTCGTCAATGTTTTTCCGTTTTGAGGTTCACATCCAATTATTTATAATGACATCCGAATGTCTTATTTGAGGTGCTCTTGAAACTGATAGTTTTGTATAATTTTTTATAATATTTTTATTTTCAGAGCGATTTTTTACAGGATTCGTTACTGGATGATTTTTTATTAATTCGCAATTTGTTATTGGTTTATTTAATTAATGATTATGTAAATAATATTGTTATCTAGAATCTCCAACTAATATTAATAATTACTACTATCGAATGTCCGTCGTGAATTTGACCGCCTCCTCGGTACAGTGGTTGACGCGTGAGCGTAACACCGAGGGGTCCTGGGTTCGATTCCCGATGGAGACGAAGAAAAAAAATGTAGGAAACAGAAGGCTGATCATCTACTTGTCCCTAAAGAAAATCGATCAGAGTATAATGCATCTGCCCCTTACCCCACTAGACTGGACATGGGACTTCACACTATCGATTGGCTTTTTTCTCAATATTTTTTTAATAAAAAAATAATATTTAAGATTCTAAGTATGTATAATTAAAGAAATTGGTGACAGAACACATGGAATTATTAGTTTTAAATTTAAGAATAAAGAATTATTTTGTACTGACTGACTGACTTGACTAACTTGTGATGGCTTAATGTAAGAAGAGTTCGTATTCCAGCATTTTTTGTGTGGTGTTATTAGCTACTTAATTCATACAACACCTATCCTCTTGCAAGGAACAGCATATTATATACCTGCAAGTCCCCAGACACAGGTGCATAATTAAAAGTGCGCAAGATATTTTAAAAAGGTTTAAATAAAGCAGTCATAAAGCAGTCGGCCAGATCGGCATTGTGTGCAGGAAACAATACCTCTAAGAAATTCTTTCAGAAACTAGACTGCAATTTTGTACTTGGCTTGAGAACACTCTTAGTGCCGGTATATAGTTTCGTCTGTATGTAAGTTTAATTGTGGAGGTTTATGTTTGTTGCTCAATTACGCAAAAATTGTAGACCTTAGAGTTTTAGACCGCTACCTGTGGAGGTCAGGGTGAGCTGTCCGTTTTAGACCTGCTACTTGTAGAGGTCAGGGTAAAGCTGTCAGTTCTGTATTCAGCCTTGTTTATATTAGGTATATAATTGTTTCATCGACATCTTTACAGATGATTAAAAAATGACCAGAACATTTATTTATTTATTTATACTCTTTATTGTGCTGCCAAAATACATAAAATACGAACAAAACTTATTCTAAAAGAAAATACGTTATGTACGTTGAATATTTTTTTTAAGTCTATGTAATGCAACTTGTACTTTGTAGTCTATGTAATGCAATACAGATAATTTATAGGCTCCAAAACACGGGTAAATATATTTTTTTTATATTTGTCTATTTTTTATCTGGAGCTTGAATCAAGTAAACCGCTGCACAGATTTTGAGACAAAATACTTTTAAATACCTAGTCACTATTTTGCTAAAATAAATGGTTGACGAGACAAAATAGCGTCTAAATTTATAAAAAATTATATCTCCTCTGAACATCTACGAAGTATAAAATTTTGTACTCTACGCGAACAAAGACGCGGTTGGAAAGCTAGCTATTTAAATCTCTATTATCCCTAGTTATTTATCAGAAAAATATTGTATGAATGAATGAATGAGAACTTTATTGTACACACCAAATTACAGACATTACATAAAATAGAATACACATAAATTGCACAATGGGCGACCTATGGCTACAGAGCCATCTCTTCCAGGTAACCCAACCAAGGAAAGCAATGACAAAAACAACGAATACAGGTAGGTGGTGTATACTGAAGCACTGAAGCAATAAAAAGATAAAAAATAAATAAATATGTATAATACGTACTAATAGATAAGAGAAAATACATAAATATATAAGGTCATCACTTAATTAAAGATATGTAGTAATTAAAAAGCAAGTTTTTGAAAGCATTGATGGAACTCGCTTTGCGTATAGCTATTGGTAAGTCATTCCATAGTCTAATAGCCTTCACTGTAAATGAGGAATTGAAAAATTTAGTTTTATGTATGGGTACATTAAGGAGATAAGTATCACTGGATCTCAGATTTAGTCCGTGGTTACTGTAAATACATTTTATTGTAAATGAAGATTAAAAGACTATTCTGTACAAAATCAATTTACCTAAATATGTTTATAGAAAAACATTGCCTACGCATTCAATATTTTCATAATAAACTACCAAAATAAATAAGTTTAAGTAGTACCAATCATTTTATTTCAAACGAAACCAGAATAAAATTACAATTTGAGTTAACAATTTAAATAATTGTTATTTTTCGTACGACTAATGGATGTGGTCTCGTATAACATCTGCATATTGCTACAATAATGGTGTTTACATACATAATGCAATGAAACTCATAACAGAATTAATGTTCGTCAATTTTCCATTGATTTTACACAGGAAACACGTAATTTTATGAAAATTTATATTATTTGAATATAATATCAATGAAGGATTGCCGATAGTTTGAAATTGACATATAAGGATATTTTTTACGAATGTGTGATGTAGGACCATTGGATTTTGGGATTTCATAATTCTTTGAATTTTTTTTAACTCAAATAAATTTCATTAATCAGATATGAAAGTTCCTAAAATGATCAAACAATTAAAAACTCACAATAGAGATAAAATTTGTTTGTGTTTGTGTTTGTTTTTCTACTACTTTACTGAAAAACTATTTAAAGAATTTGATAAATCTCAAGAATATAGTGTATTCGATAGTTTAACAAGTAAATGTTTATACTCTATGAAGTGGTATTATATCGCTGAAGAAGCAAAGCTCTGAATTCCAAGACGTGGGCGTTTCTAAACGTTAGTAGGTTACCGTACCCTTGTGTTTATTGAGAAATTATTTAGAAATTGTTTCAAGCTACTAGAGAAATAGAGCTTGCGAATAATTGTGATTTTATGCTAGTTTTTAGGTTTATTAAGTTCTCAAAAAATCTATTACAACTATATCAATTGTTTATCAAAACATGATCAATATAATATCTCTAATGGGATATTGGACATAATTTCATAATATTTTCCGTGAAGTGTATCAATGCATTTATTTTTTAAATCTTATTAAAATGTTAAGGTTATTAGTACATTACTTTGTATACGGTAAAAACAATAAATTCGCCATAATTCAAAGATAAATTTCATAGGTAAAATGGAAATGAATGAATGAAAAATGGTGGAGAAGATAAATTCGGTTAATAGCAATTTCAATTTCAATGAATCCTTGTACATAGACAACTAATGAATTAAACGTGTATTAATGTAGAGTCATGACTTTTCTCCCTCATTTGAGGTAATTGAAATAAAAGGCACAAAGGTACATAATACTGTTGTATATGATATGATACATAGTTCATTAGTGATGCATATATACCTTTATAATGCATAGCGTGATTAAACTAATATATGTCATGCATTATGTTTGATTAACACCTAGTTACTAATTGACGTCAATATTGTGTGTACTCAGTACTCACTGAGAGTCTATTTAATTTCGTATTACATAATTATATAAAATCATGTCCCAAAAGAAAATTGAGTTAAACATGACACTAAAATTGTTTATGAATAATATGCACAAAGGATATCATTACAATTTTTACTCGAGACAAAAAAAATTGAAGAGCTGCACTGCTACTCAGGTAGTGTTAACGATGGCTTTTTATTAGGTACTAGCGGTCCGCCCCGGCTTCGCCCGTGGTATATGTTTACGTTTTCTCTACATAAGAACCATCCTCGTACTTCAAGGAATATAATAAAATAGAATTATAGAAATCGGTTCAGCCGTTCTCGAGTTATGCGCTTACCAACACATTTTGCGATTCATTTTTATATATATATAAAGATTTATCATTTTGACATTCTATAATAATCAGCATTTCAAATTTTGTCTTATATTAAACACATATTAGAACTGAAAAATAAATTTCAATTATTTTAGGTTGCTTGCAAAGGGTACATTTCATTAGAAGAACCCTCATATGAAACTTTAGAAAATGTAACTAAATCAGTATTCTACACAAAGAAAACTTTTACTCAAAATAGGTTCAACAAAAGCTGTGAGTATAGAAAATCCGAAGAACTACGAAATCTTTATTACAAATAAGGAACATTATTATTATTAATAAGAAAAGTTCGATAGAATTAATCATCAGAAAGTTGCGATAAAGTTAATTATTCAAATAATAAACTACCTAGCATTCGGTGTGATTCTTGCATTGTGCATAATGTGTTATTATTAAAATCACGCATCAGATTTTTTATAAAAACCTTTATGCTAGATATCGTTATTCACAAATTGAATACTATCAAAGACCTAGTTGATACAAATACAATTTTATACCAACGCGCAGCTCCTAATTAACGATATAATCTGGCGAAATAAAGATCAAATGATGGCAACACAGCAAATTAAAACAAAGCTTCCCCACTCGTTTTCCCGCTCGACGTTATTACTGCGCGCCAGGCGGCTCTTCAGTGCGATTTGCTAATGATTTTATGGGCTTGCCACACGGAAAAAATAGAATGCTACGAGGAAATTTAAGACCATTATGACGCTTTGTAGATTTTTTGTACCTTCGACGGAAATTTTAATGAACTTCGTAAGCAGGAGTCATCGCCCATTTCAGTTTTCCTGATTTATTTGACTAGAAAATAAATATTTTGAAAAAAAATTCAAAGCATGAAAATATGTATACAAGAACGTATTTAAATATTTTGGAAGGGAATGCATTCGAATTGTTACTATTTTAGCTATAAACTATATGTATGAAAAGCTATAATAATGTTCCTTTCATTAAGTAAATTACTATAAATGTGTGTATTTTCAATTTTAAAAATCATCTCCGTCCTTTCATTTGCAGTGAGTGTATAAAACAAAAGATGTCTCTATCATAATAGAAAATACTCGTCGCGGGTAGGAAACAAGAATTTCTAATAACATGTAGTTAAATAGAGAAGGCGGGGTGCAAAGGTGGGCGGTTGTCACGGCAACCGTTGCAGGAAGCTGCAGAATCGATGCTCCCAGACGACCGCTGTGGATCAATGTGTCTGTAGTACTACGCCGGAGCCCGGGAAAGCTAGCTGCGCCTGTGTGCACCGCGTGCCGCCATCTCGCTCTATTCCCGACCAGAATAACTTGAACTGCGACACGATCTCAATCGGCCCCAAACGAGCCCAAACTTCACCGCCCGAGCAAAACGCGGTAGCTCAGCACAAAGTGGCCGCTCTGTACGTGTGCGTAATTTTCCCCGGCTAAAATCTATGTGTGCGTTCGTTGTGTAAGCATTACGTTCCGTTTTCGAAGCGTTGTGAAACTTTGTGAATTGGTTATCTGTGTATGCGTTCAGGAACGCCGACAGCTTTTGTGTTTGTTTTGTTATCGTTTTGATACTGGCCGGTGAACGATGCCTATGCGTGATGCATTCGACAAATTAAAAAAGTTGCGTCAAAGCTTTCCTTTTTCAAAATGTCTATAACGGCATTAAATGTTAAATTCTCTTAGCTTCAAGTCATTATGAAATTGGTGTTAATTTTGTATTATTATTATAAAATCGGGTAAAAGTTACTGGATAACAAGAAACAATTCATCAATCAAAATGCTCGATAGAACCTCTTTCAAGTTAAGTTTCAAAAAAATAATATCTAATAATTAATTGAAAATACATAATTTCATTTGAAGTTATATCGATACACACTGCTCTAAAACGGCATTGTTTCATTTTAAAGTTTGTTAGTTTCATATACGTTTTAAGCTACCATATAAAACACATATTAAAATACAATAAATTCAGGTAGGACGTGCCTCTAGAGGGTTTCTCGTAGGATTAGCGTGTTCAGTAAACAAGGGGAGAATTTCTTAAATAAAAAACCTTATTGCGCAATA
>CAJQZN010016352.1:0-19947 GCA_907164685.1 Colias eurytheme | reverse complement strand
TGGTGTTTATGTACTTATATGAGGCCATTGGTCCTTAGGAGGTTAAATAAATGACGCAAGACACACCCATTCGAGTTATCACAAGGTCAATGTAAACATATGTGTGTGTTCTTGTTTATAGGTAGGTATAGACCGTATGTATGTGTGCTGATTAAAATATTATTATATAGTTTATGAACACAGATGGAAATATAATATGTAAAATAATCATAAATAATGATATACATATAAGATTTCCGTTATTAAATAAGAAAATACATATTTATATAGGTAATTTCGCGTGTAGTAAGTAAGTAGGTAATAGCCGCGTGTAATTTGGTGACATTGACGTTGCAATGCATGCAAAATAGAGCACTTATAGGTACCTAGTACCTACTTTATTAGATACCATTCAACGGTCATAATAATACTATCATTACTTTTAAGTTTTAACCGACATAAAAAAGGAGATTTACTTATCATGAACGCATTATTGTTATCTCATATTAAAATTTACCGTTGACGTTTGTTTATAGATATCGCGAGCTCCTAGACTATACTGCGGATTTTAAACGGTTTTCCATTTTCATCATTATAAAGTTTTTCGATACATCTTAATAAATGAACTGTTCACAAACTGATAATTCAGAATAATTGAGCCAACAACTTATAAAAGCATTTTAAAAACATACCTAACAAAATAATTTGTAAAAAATAAAAATATTATTGTTATCCGAGTTAAAGTTAACCCTTATTAAAACGCTGGGAGCTATACTTCCCACGTCTCAGATTGAAGTAAATCGTGTTTTATTTTTATATGCTTAGACCTAATGCAGTGTAATATTTATCTACGCAATCTTAACATTTTAGAGAACTTTTTTTCATGGAAACACTTTTCAGAAAATTATTACATGTTATGGTAAACACACGTCAAAGTCAGGTGACGTGATGTTGCAGCCGAAAACGACCGTTATTTTTTAGTTTTTGGTGTATTGCTCAAAAAAAATTAGATAAGTAGATTTGAGTTCTAGCTATGTAAACTAGACTATATTACGGTTGCGTGAAACGTAAAAATATGCCCAGAATCTTTCTTTTATACCTTGGTAGAGTCGATTGAAATTAAGTCTTTAAGTGGGAAGATATCATCCCAGTGTTCGTCACTGCACACGACATTCGGAAATTCTATATATAAAATCTGTGTGTCTAAAAAATCTTTTTTAGTTGGTATAAGCAACTTATTTATTGTTATTCGTTATTTCCTGATCAGATAATTACAAATCTTAACTCAATACATTAGTATTTACCTATTGTTTTTATTTTGTTGTAGAAAAATGCCATTTTTATGTTGAAGTCATTCATTTTTCAATTCCCGAATTCTTCCCTCAGTAAAAGAAACTTGCATTGATGAGTACTTTCACCTCCTTTATTAAAAAACTTGATCTTTATAATTTTTTACGATAACATTAAATTCACAAGTGGAGTCAGGGCAACTAACTAGTGTTTTAAAATATTGATGTCTGGAGTGGACACTGGGAGCTATAGTTCCCACCTTTCCAAACTTTTAACAAGAGAGAACAGATGACGGGATATATACTTCCCACCGAAAAAAGGGTACTTCCCCCCCACTAACCCCTTTTTTGTGTGTATTTTTGAAATCTACGACCCAAAATTACCCAGGAACGTATCTTAATTTTTTGTTAGCTCCTCCACAGGCTCGCGTTTGAATAAGGGTTAACTCACTAAAATACACGTCTATTTTCAGGTATTTTAGAAGTGATGAAGATTGAATATCTTAGTTTCCAATTTCTAAACCGCATTCGTATTAAATTTATTAAATTTATAAAGATACCTCTACCACAGATCTCTACTAGGCATTGTATTTCACTTCTAGAACAATAATTATCCTTTATTAAATGAAATAAACGAATTTTGTATGGACAATGATAATACAGAATGAAGTATTATCATTTGAAAACAAATGCTTATCAGCACTATTTATGTTACTAAGTAAGTGTCCCTGATAAAAAATTAAAGATAAAATTCATAACTATAGGTACCACTGTACAATCAGTCAAAACGTCAGTTATAGGTATATTTATTTATTTAAACGTAGGTGTGTAATCATTTTTATGAAAATGATTTTGTAAAAAAACTTGGTAAATATGCTTGTGTGTAGGGATGTAACGATACCGATACCGATACCGATATATCGGCCGATATATCGGCAAGCCGATATATCGGTATCGCCGATAATAAATCAACCGATACCGATATTTTTTTTATTAAATTCTTCCTTTTCTTTTATGTTTTTGCATTGTATTCATTCATATTGTTTTATATTTCTGTTTCTGTAATAGTGTTAAGGAAGAGCGGAACCTCCTGACACAAGCATTTTATTTGCTTATTAGGAGTGTTCCAATCACAAATTAGTTTATGTAAAGGAAATAAATATAAATTTTGAATTTTTTTAATTTTTAACGTGATAAAGTTTTTAAAATCGTTTTAGTCGGGTGACATGTTCATAAACTTGTGTCACACCAAAACCTCACGAGCGCGATCGCAGGTATAACGAGAGAGAGACGGACCGATCTCCCGTTTCATCTCGAGCGCTGCCACTGCATTATGTTATCACGTAAACATCTCGATCGTAAACCTACTTTACAAACAACCAATTTTTTTGATATCAAATAATTCAAAAACCCGCGCCCAATGAACGATGCGGGAGGCCGCCCGCGCGTGCGCACTTTGTTTTCTGAAAAAACTCTACCAATAGTAAACTTTTATTAGGTACTGATTGTATGTGTATTACTTAAAGTTTACAAACTCAAACTCAAACTCAAACATTTATTCATTCAATTAGACTTCTTATAGAAGCACTTTTGAAACGTCATTACATACATTTAAAATTTATGTATTTTAAAATTTACCACCAATTCGGAAAGCAGTAGGTATCTACGGAGAAGAACCGGCAAGAAACTCCATAGTTGTTCTTTTAAATCATGTCAGTTTTACAATTTTACAAAATACATATGTAACATCATAATCTAATAAATATTATAAAGGCGAAAGTTTGTAAGGATGTATGGATGTATGGATGTATGGATGTATGGATGTATGGATGTTTGTTACTCTTTCACGTAAAAACTACTGAACCGATTACAATGAAATTTAGCACACATATAGAGGGTAACTTGGATTAACACATAGGATAGTTTTTATCCCGGAAATCCCACGGGAACGGGAACTATGCAGGTTTTCCTTTGAAAACGCGTGCGAAGTCGCGGGCGGAAATCTAGTACTATTATAAAGGCGAAAGTTTGTATGGATGTATGGATGTATGGATGTATGGATGTATGGATGTATGTTACTCTTTCACGTAAAAACTACTGAACTGATTACAATGAAATTTAGCACACATATAGAGGGTAACTTGGGATAACACATAGGGTAGGTTTTATCCCGGAAATCCCACGGGAACGGGAACTATGCGGGTTTTCCTTTGAAAACGCGGGCGAAGCCGCGGGCGGAAATCTAGTATATTATAATAACATGCCAAAGAACTGTCCTGTGGTTTTTTCGCGACAACCCTCCTTGGGTTTTTATCGTCCATATATTCCTGAATACTGTTATAGTACGCTCTCTGAACTAGTACATTTTTATATAAGTTTTAAATTTAGAACTACTAAACTCTTTAATATTATGAGGAATTCTATTGTAAAAGCGTATACCTTGACCCATAAATGAATTTTTAACTTTAGCTAATCGGAAAAATGGCATTTCAATTCTATTTCTGTTCCTTGTGCCATAACAGTGTCTATCTCCTACTCTTGTGTGTAAGTCGGCGTTTAACTGACTTCGTAAAATAATAATACTAAAATAAATGGTTTTGTTGTTTTTTGATTTGGCATTTTTATTTAAAAGAATACGATTAACAGTTGTCTCTGTTAAATGTTGGTAGCTTTTTATGCATAATTTACTATTTATTTTTCTACCAAGCCATCGATATCGGTATCGGTATCGTATCGGCAAAATCATGTATCGTTACATCCCTACCTTGTGTGTATACTTAAGCGTCGTATTCACGGTCCATCTTGACGTACGTCCCGCCAAGGTCATACACGATGCACGACGCAAAACGACAGTGAATAGCGTTGACGTACGTCAATTATTATTATTATTATCTTGCTGGATGTGCACGACCAACTTTTCATCCAGCAAGCACCCCCACCACCGCGAACGTCGTGCAGATGGACAGTGAATAGCGCGGACGTACAGCAGATTAGTGTTGCCAACATAAATTAATGTAAATACTTGGAAACGTGGCCTATTGATATGATTTTTTTGTGATAACTTAGTGAGTACATGAGCAAGCAAGAAACGGTTATTTTTTATTTTTATGTACACAGGAAATCCCAATTATCATTACTTTTGGATCAACCTTGTACACATGGACAGTTTATATTCAGAAGTTATTATTTTAAAAGAACTCCAAGGCGAATAGGCATGACGAAAGATTTTCAAAACCTCTTCCATAATGTGTGTATACGTTTATTAAACAAGAAAAATCCTATATTTCGCTAATATACTTAAATTTAACGAAGATAAAAGCCATTTTTCAAAAAATATTTTTTAACTGTGCTAAAACAGCTCACAAGTGTCATGGCGTAGGCGTGACGTCACTCTTACGTAAATACGTAATTATCTGTATGCATAGCGAAGTAAAATTAAACAAATATTTAATTATAAAGTGTTATAGAATCTAATTTCAAAGTTTATAAGTGGTGTGCAGTAATGCAAAGTGAATCTACATAAAAATAATACCCAAAAAAAGTGTTAGTAATTGTTTAAAGTGAGAAAAAAATATGAAATGATTGTATAAATTTGACACAGAGAAACCCGAACCACATATTCGTGAATTCGCAATTATATTTCTGTTCTGAGTCGATAAAGCATACGTGAAAAAATTGAAAATAAATAAAAATGCGTATTCTCAGCATATTCATAACAACAAAATACACCTGCCGCGAAGTTGTTGTGAGCTGTTTACGTAGACGTGACGTCACGCGTGTTTTAGTCAAAATGGCCGACTGCAGAATTTCAATGTTTTATTTTATTGATAATCTCATTAATCTTAATGTTTTTAATATTTCTAAGTCACTATTTTTAATTTATATATTATACATATTCCCTTAAAAACACTAATTCGAACATTTATGGATACTGTCGTCATGCCTATTGTTGAATAACACAGATTTTATGCAAAAGTCCACTGCAGAAAAATGGCAATTTATTTAAAAAAAATATCTTGACGAATTTGTTTGTTTAAAAAAAATGATTAGCTATATACTCTCTGTTCCCGCCACTTTAGCATTTACTGAAAGAGTCTTTTCGGTCATGAATGTGAAGTGGCGGGAAGAGAGAAACCGAGCTTCATTAAAAATTAATTAACAATGAGCTCTTGAAATATATAAATTTAGATTTGGAATGTTTGGATTCATATAATTCATTTAAAAATAATGAAAAATTCTTAGTTACTGCAAAAAGTACAAAAAAATACATTTTTAAAAATATTTATTTACTCTTTATTTACCTCCTTTAAAATCAGATATACTCTATTTCTTCAAATAAAAGTTGGCAACCCTAGCCATGCTTGATGCGCGCACGATCGTCAGTAGGATACATCCAGCACCGCGGCCTTGAGCCGACGTACGTCGGGGATTGACCGTGAATAAGACGCTTTAGGTACTGTATATTAATTTGATATGAATCAAATAAATTAAAAAATATACTTAGCAATGCCTCAATAATTCTCAAATTACAAATAGGTACAACAAAAGATCTTATCTTGCATTAAGTGTACTTCAAATAATAATTTCGGATAACTATATCTCCCGCCGTGTCGTTTTGAATTTGAGATAATTACGAAATGTCACGAAAAAGATGTAATTTTTATTCAGGAAAAGATAGATAAATGTGTTTTATGTAACTATAACCACAGGCTAGTATTATAGTATAACATAAAGATTGCTAATTATCACTAAAAGAGTTGACTGTCCAATGTCCATAAAACTACTAGAGTCAGCGCTGACTAGTAGACTAGTCAGTATGTACCACAGGTTAAATTTCTATTCAATATACACAGTAGGGACAGTATCACGCTAAATAAGTATACCTATAGGTAATTATGTACCTACTACTTTGGTCTTGCGGATTCATAAACAGCAATTTGTATAAATCATAACAGTGAAGTAGTTAGGTAAATAAAGTCTATGACAACAAAAATTACGATTCCAATATAAAAATAATTATTAGTTGATATATATTATTTTATATTATATATCTACTAATAATTATTTTTATATATTTATTATAAAAAATAATTATTAGTTGATATATTGACTATGAATAGGTTCTTAGACTACGATATTATTCAGAAATAAGTACTTACCTGATATATTAACTGAAACCAATATATTTTTAAGTTAAGGAATGTCCTGTAATAACTATAGCTATAAATACATAACTCAATTTTATAGAAAATATGTACAATAATTAATTTCAGTTCGAAAACTCGCAACGGAACAAATCGCACCTCTAGTCAAGAAAATGGAAGATGAACACAAAATCGACGAAGGTATTAGGCAAATGCTTTTTGACAATGGCGTAAGTAAAAAATTATTTAAAAAAATATTACAAATTATTGTCCATTACCTGTAACCATTAACCATTATAATAACATTGAGTTGTAACATTTTCAAAAAAGACAAGTTAACTACTTGTATCTTTTATAACATTTTCATAAAATTCACATTATTCATAAAAATAATTTCTGGCGTCCATTGGTAACGTTTTTAGAAAATAATTTTATCATTTGTCTCTGTTTTTTACCACACTACAATTCGATGATTTTCATCAATTTAATATGAATCCTCTTTTCCAATGTAAGTTTTTTTCTGCAGTTAATGGGAATTGAAACGCCAGCAGAATACAGTGGTTCAGGCTGTGGTTTCCTCACCATGATGTTAGTTGTTGAAGAGTTGTCCAGAGTAGACCCGGCAGTTGCCGCTTATGTAGACATTCATAATACACTAGTTAACTCGCTGTTCATGAAAATCGGTACTGAGGAACAAAAGAAGAAGTATTTGACCAAATTGTGTACGGAATATGTAAGTATGATAAACTGTGGACTAGTTTTAGTAGATCTATTTAAGTATAGGAGGTACCTACTTAGTTTTAGTAGCCTTTTAGAATTTAGATATTTGTGGTACACAGCGTACACTTACAAAAGACAATCAAACAATACATAATCAACACAAAACAAATACAAAACTATTATCTATTCGCGTATACAGTACCTACAGTTGATAAGAAATGTGTGGACTGTGGTAATGTTTATCAGTCGTTTAGTTCTAAATTACTGTTTTAGCATAAACTATAGTCTTACTCATAAACATCGGATAAATATCCAAAAAGGCTGCGAGTGTGCCACGTTTTAAAATGTGCTGACATTTTTTAGGATTACACTTATCAAAGCTTTGATAGGTTATAACGTGATATCGATATCTCAAGTGATGACCGCCAAATGTTATTCACGGTCACCATAACAGCATCAACATGTTGCGGAGTTGCTGTCATCGTGTTGTTGCCTTAGGGCGTATTCAGAAAGAAAGCTTGAAACTTATAAGCGCTTATCGGCGCTTGTCAGCGCTGGTAGCCCGCGCAGGAAAATATATGAACATGACAAGCGCCGATAAGCGCTTATAAGTTTCAAGCTTTCTTTCTGAATACGCCCTTATATCGCATTTTGAAAAGTTCACAACCACAGTTCACAACTACTCTAGTAATCAACTGTTGCTCAAAAAGTGACGAATAAAGCTTTGAAAGTTCTCAACAACATTTTAATAAAGTATCCAGCAACATATCTACCATAAATACGAGATTATGAATTATTAACAATTATTTTTAGGCGGGTAGTTTCTGCCTTACCGAACCGACGTCAGGTTCAGATGCTTTTTCCCTAAAGACTGTGGCCAAAAAAGATGGCAAGGATTACGTCATCAACGGCTCTAAGATGTGGATCTCCAATTCCGATGTGGCTGGAGTGTTCCTCGTTATGGCTAATGCTGATCCTTCTAAGGTGAGTAAAAAAAATAACAAACATTTTTTGAAAAAAAACTAAACCGCTTTTGAATGGTCAAACAAGACATTTAAAGGGGACCAATTGGAAGGAATTGAAAACTTCCTCCTTTTTTAAAATAAATTAACTTCAAAAAGCTAAGAAAAGATCTTTCTTTGGTGTCATTGGCCTAAACTCTAAAGTGTGAATTGACGCAATAAATAACCAATTGTTCACCAATTGATAAATATTGAGAGTATATTTCAATTATTAGTTGACTTGTTCTGGCTAATAATGCTTTTAGTTCTGGGTAAATAAATTAAAGAAAAATAATACAATTATTTTGCAGTTATTAAAACTTACTTTACTGTACAAACGTCAATCCCTACAAAACGACTAAACAAAAATAGATGCAATTTAAATCATTTCGTTACACGTGAAACTTATCTCTGTAATGTGGCGAAAACTAAATGTTGTTGAAGGTCCTAATGATAGTGATAATCAAACAGAAATTATCACAAAATAAACTTTCAGTCATTAAAACATAAACATGTTTTCGTCTTCTCTACGTAAATGAATGCTTAAATAATAATATCTATGTGTAAACAACAAAATATGTTTCCTAGTGGCTTTAGCTCCATTCTATTTATGCATAACTATGTCTTAAATAATTTAAAACTATTATAATATTACATTTATAATAATTGGGCCATAAAAAACAAGAAAAATACCGGTATGTAAATAGCTTATAGCATGCTTACGTATTTACTCTAATAAAAATAAGTTAGTTATGTACTTTGAAAATACAGACGCAGAAATATTAATGAGAAGAAATTAAACCACGTGGCATAATATACATTATTATATATCTTCAAAACTTACTTACTTTACTTTATCAGTTTGTCTATACATATAGAGATACAAACACACAAAACAATTTTATGTATTATAAAATACATAGTTACCTAACTATGTACTGTGTATATTTTGTATTAAATCGACTGTTATCTTTCTAGTCATTGAATTGTGATGCAATAGGCATGACGACAGTATCCATAAATGATCGTATTAGTGTTTTTAAGGGAAAATGTATAATAGATAAATTACATATAGTGACTTAGAAATCTTAAAAACATTAAGATTAATGAGATTATCAATAAAATAAAACATTGAAATACTGCTGTTGGCCATTTTGACTAAAACACGCGTGACGTCACGCTTAAGTAAACAACTCACGTCAGATGTTCTTTGTTGTTATGAATATGTTGAGAATACGCATTTTTATTTATTTTCTATTGTTTCACGTATGCTTTATAGACTCAGAATAGAAATATAATTGCGAATTCACGAATACATGGTTCGGGGTTCTCCGCGCCAACTTTATACAATCATTTCTTATTATTTTCTCGCTTAAAATAATTACTAACACATTTTTGAGCATTATTTTTATGTGGATTCACACTGCAATACTGCACACCATTTATAAACTTTGAAATTCGTTTCTATAACACATATTAAATAATTAATAAATATTTTTTTAGTTTTCTTCGCAATGCGTACAAATAATTACGTATTTACCAAAGTGTGACGTCACGCCTACGCCATGACACCTGCGAGCTGTTTTGGCACAGTTAATAAATATTTTTTGGAAAATGGCTTTTATCTTTGTTAAATTTAAGTATATTACCGAAATATAGGGTTTTTCTTGTATAGTAAACGTATACACACATTATGGAAGAGGATTTCAAAATCTTTCGTCATGCCTATTGTCGTCATATTTATAACCATAATTACATCAAGTAACTAGTCTGAGCAAAATAAATAAGTATATAACTATCGTAAGAACTAAACGAATAAATAAAAGTGTAATTAAAAATTAAAAAAGAGTGTGTGCCGAGCACACGTGGCAGAAGTGAAACTTCTTTGACAAGATTCAAAGATACCAAAATCGTCGCCTCTTTATGACGCGACCTTAAATATTACTCTCAACCTTGCTCTCAACGCGCCTTATAGAAGTTTCCTTTCAAAAACTTATACAAACAAATAGTTACTTAATCGAAATTTATTTTTCTTAAAAATTATAAGAGTTAATTGATATAAATATTAAATGCCTACAAACTGCTTAAACAAATAGATAACAGAATATGTATAAATAAAGATAAGAACATAATATCTACAAATACTTTTCCCTTTTATTCTTTGTAAAATATTAGTTAGTTACTACGAATAAAAAACTAAACCGAATTTTAATAAAATTGTCGGAACTAATCCAAATATAAATGAGTATTATCGCATCCCACGTGAATAAAGTTGCTTGTTCAACTAGTACAAAAAATCGCACATAAAATCCCAAAAAATACAAAAAAAAAAACATTTTTTCCAGGGTTACAAAGGAATCACATGTTTCATAGTAGAGCGCGATACACCCGGCCTTAGTGTCGCCAAACCAGAGAATAAGCTCGGTATCAGAGCTTCTGGCACTTGTATGGTGCACTTCGATAATGTGAGGGTACCTGAAGAAAACATCCTTGGCGAGTATGGAAAAGGGTAAGAATTTTATAAACTCTTTATTTATTCATTCAATGAGACTAAGATTTTTTTTGTACATTAAACTAAATATTTACTTATTTACATTTCAAATATGCCTATTATTCGATAATTAAATAATTATTAATACTTCCACCCAATCAATTTCAATTATAATAAATCATTAAGTTCATTTGAATAACTTTAAATTGTAATTTTACCGATAAATTAAGAGCGCTATATTTTTACCATTTTTTTATATTCTCAATTGTGTATGAATAAACATAACATTATTATAAACGCCTCAGTCCTCAGACCACTATAAATATACTGTGGATTGTGGAAACAAAAAACTGGATTCATTGTTATTGACTTTGCGTGTTCTAGTGTTCAAATGTCGCGGTTGTAAATAACATATTATGTAATTATTAAGTATATATTTACAACTCATGAACATTTAAGACGTTATTAAAATGTGAAAAATATCATTGTTCCTGATGGTTACATTTTGTTCTCACAAATTAAACTTTGACTTTCTGTTTATATTTGAACACTAGAAAGCTTATTTATTTCTGAGCTCCTTAGGTGATATTTATTCTTTTCTGATTCTGCCATAAGTAATACGATTTAAAACGAATTAACTTTTTGAACCATTTGTTACCACTTAGCCTCAGGTGGTCTACCTACGTTACGCCTTACTTGCTCTGCCCTAAAAATAACATTTTCATTGACATTTAGTAAACTTACATATCAAATAATTCCCTAAAAGCATATTTTTAGTATGAAACAGTTTTAATTAAGTAAATTATTTAATTTCAGCTACAAATACGCAGCGGGTTTCCTCAACGAGGGCAGGATAGGTATCGCGGCACAAATGATCGGTCTGTGCCAGGGCTGTATGGACGCCACTATTCCTTACACGCTTGAGAGGAAACAATTTGGCAACCCTATTTATAAATATCAGGTAAACATTTATTTATTCAAATTCATTAATACTTTCTGATGAAAAAGAGGTGCTCTGCTACTTGGTACCTATATATTTTTCTACTATTTAGTTAAGCCACGTTAAGCTCAATTTTTTCTTCAATAAAATGACATAAATATTTAACTTAACTTCCTACAAAATCTCTAGAATAATCCCTCAATCCAAAGAAGAAAAAAACAAACCAATAACACAAAAAAACAACAAATTTTCAGGGCATCAGCTACCAAATAGCACACTTACAAACTGAATTAGAAGCCGCTCGCTTGCTCACTTACAACGCGGCGAGGCTCAAAGAGCACGGCATGGAGTTCGTTAAAGAGGCCGCTATGGCCAAATATTATGCTTCCGGTAAGTTAAAACATTTCTAACACGAGTTAGAGTCAATCGTCTCAAGTCATTTTTTTTTTGTTACATTGATTGGTTTTAATTGATAATTTTATTCATATTTTTTAATTAGATAAACAATACATATTTATTTGTTATATTGATTGGTTTTAATTCATAAGTAATAAAAGGCAGAATATCTACAAAGTGTCTACTCACTAGCCGGCCGGCGCCGCCGCGCTTGTTACACAGATTTTGTTCGTGGTGTCCTCTCTATATATATATATCTCAATGTTAAATACAAAGTTAAGGACATTTACCCTACCCATTTTTTTTAATAGTTCACACATAGTAAAACTGGGAATTTCTTCCTGGCTATTTTTTCCTTATTTAAATTTAATTTTATACCACAAGGATGTTGGCTATGGCACCCTTATCGTTTAAGGGTAATAAAGTTTCAATATTTAGTTTCATAGCATTACAATTATTTTTATAAATGAGAATTTTTGAAGAATCCAAAAAAAATGTCAGTCATAAAGTTTATGATCTATTTTCATACAAAAAAATCCTATAACAACGAAATGTTATGACACCAGAACTTTATATATTATGTAGATATCAAAAATCTAATGATATTTCTCTTTCCAGAAATCGCTCAAACCCTAACATCAAAATGCATAGACTTCATGGGAGGTGTTGGCTTCACCCGAGATTTCCCACAAGAGAAATTCTTCAGGGACGCTAAAATCGGCACCATTTATGAAGGAACAAGCAACATGCAACTACAAACCATCGCTAAATTAATCGAAAGGGAATACAAACAATAAAATTATCTTGATGAAATAGACTATTTTTATATTGAAATTGTATAAATGCATTTATAAATAAATATACTGATATATTTTAAAATGCGTTTTATTTACATCTAATAATCTATTCACAATGCATGATTACCTTTTTCAAATGTCACTGGTAATAGTGAAAATAAACTAAAAAATAACAAAGATTTCAAATATCAAACAAAATACAGATATGGACATTAAACACCAGTAGTATTTTGATTTACAATAACAGAAAATATTTGTTACTCAGTTCCTAGATGTTGATAATAAAATTTGTACTGCACTATTAAACTAATAATAATTTATCATTTACTTGGGATCATGAGGCAGCTTAAACCCAGCCATCTTAGCTGTTTCCTCAACCGACCTCTCTCCTTTGCCTTTAAATTCCTCATTGATTTCCTTATATATCCGAGAATTTTGTAGATATTCACAATAGCTCTTAGCTTTGAAGTGCATTTCATCCATTGCCTTGCACAGCTGCTGGTCTGTTGTTTGATATTTGCGGTATTCACTCAAGACATACCTCGCCATTTGATTCTCAGCTAATTTTGGTGACGAACTTTGCTTCCGTAACTCTGATAGCAATTGTCTCAATGTTGACAACGCTGGTTTTGATGTGATCGATGCCATGATTCAGACCTTCAAACAATATTTAATTTCTCAATCATAAGAGAAGTTATAAACTCCTCGGTTTCTTTGTACTCTGGTTTCTCCGTCTTTAACCAGAAATCTGATGGAACAGTTTGCAATTTTTCTTTTGAAAAATAATGAATGGATGTATCGTTAAAAATGTCTTTGTAAACAAAATTGTTCTCTAACAATACTTCAGTTGTGTATGGAAATATTTTATGTATGTAGGGAACAGTCTCTGATAGCACTCTGCTTAACTGATTTTCAGTGAGTGCTGTAAAGCTATTACATACAAGAATGCAATTTTCCAAATTTATACCCCAGTTACTCCAGAGAAAATTATTTGTCAACTGTTTAGGACAATGTGGTAAATAAACTAAAGTAATGCCTTCTTTTGATATTATATAACTTCCCTCATTGTTTTTTTCTATAATATTAAGGTTATTGCGTTTTAATAGTTCACACTCTTGGCTAGTGAATATAGGATCATGTACTAGAACTTTCGTTTGCTCTACAGCTCGTCTAATGCATAATAACAACGCTAATTGATATTTGGAAATATTGCACTCTCCTATGTGACCGAGACCAAAACAAACTATTTCTGTGACCTTTCTATTCTCTATAATGTTACTCACACTCTTTATAACGTCTTTGAAATATTGTGATTCCTGTACAACTGCAATAGCTGAATCTATTTGCCTGAAAATTTACAATATTTTTAGAAGTAATATAACCTCAAAAATTATATTTACACACAATTTTCTATTTACCTTTGAGCTTTCACCAAATCTATATCAATATTTTGTTCGGAAAAATCAGACGGTTTTCGGGGCACTTTTGTCGATTTATTTTTAAAAGATTTTTTCGAAGAAACTATTTGAAACCCATCATTGTCAAATTTAGGTTGTGACATTTTGACATTTTTGTGTACATTTGTAAAGATACCAGCTTTTTGGACGTTTGTTTTAATCTGTATTATTGTTGTAAACTGTTGTAAACTTACATTTTTATTAAATAATACGTTGATTACACAATATAGTATATTTACTTACAGGAATGAGGAAATTATTATTATACCAGAATCTTCCGAATTTATATGAGATATTTTATGTCAATGTTGTTAACTTGTTAAAACTGCAGCTGCGATTAAAACTAATCGTCATATTACAACCACGGGAATATAGATGAATATTTCCATGATTACAACAGAGTTAAAGGTACTTGTGAAGGTGCGACTACAAAATATAAATATCTTTTTAATCGGAGACAAACTATGGTTGTAATATATTGTATTCTACTTCACAAATGTAAACAAAATTCACGCCTACTATTTAAAGACGAGCCAAAGCCATTTTAAAGAAAAAATACTACAACATTTTTATTATTACCAAGCAGTTTAGTAGGAAAATAAGATTTTATGGGTCTGCGGAAATATAACATAGGTAGTTCCATAACCCGCATGTTTTAGGATTCTTTTGATTTATGCGCATTTGTAAGGTGTCCTTCCAGCATTCCACACACACAATGATCCTACATACAAAACGTTACGTACAAACTACAAATCATATACTAGACTAGACGATTTGAAAATAACTATCGCTTTTTTGGCGCTAACTATTTATTTTAAGAATCTGCATAAGTTTATTTTCGATCGAGAACAACTAGCAGTAAACGAAACATTTATTGCTCTCCTGAAAAGTTTTGATAGTAATGTTCAAAATACTGTATTTAGATTCAACATTTATACACAGTACTTATAACTATCCTTACTAATATTATAAATGCGAAAGTAACTCTGTCTGTCTGTCTGTCTGTTACTCAATCACGCCTAAACTACTGAACCAATTTGCATGAAATTTGGTATGGAGATATTTTGATACCCGGGAAAGGACATAGGCTACCTTTTATTGCGAAATATGTACCACGGGCGAAGCCGGGGCGGACCACTAGTACTTATATATACTTACTACAACTAGACTATGAACCGTCAAAATACAGAAAAATAATTTAGTTACCACCGGTTCGGAAAGTAGCAGAAAATTCATAATAACCATTAAAGAGCTTACTTACTTTGAGCCTGTGACTTTGCTTGCGTGTATTCCATTATCCATAATATTATTGCATGTCAGCTGTACATTAATTTCCATCCCATAATGCTCTCACATCAAAATATGTTGTTTTCTTGAAAAGATAATCTTTTGTGATTTAAAATGTGACTGGAAAAGGAAAATTGTTTTTTTATTGGATGTTAAAATGATTCCCTGACTATCTGTTCATTCAATAAAAATATGTAGGTACACTATTAATGTATCACGATTGATATAGATATTTAATGTCGAAGTAATATTATGGTAAAGTTTTACTACGGAAGTATATATTTATTACATTAAGAAATGAGTTAATAAATTCAATAAAAATTAAAAATATTTTTAATATTTATCATTTAAAAGCCGGCAAAGCACCTGTAAAACTACTAGTGTTACAAGTAGGTACTTATGGGCGGTGGTGACAACTTCAGGTGGTCCATCTGCTACTTTGCTTGCTCTGACATTAAAAAAAATCTTGTTTAGTTCTTGAGATATTATTTTTATTACATAAAACACTTTATTTTAAATGTAATAATAATTTTATGGCAAAATTTAATTTATGGATCAACTTTACATTTTTTTCATAGTAGGTAAACTATTTACTAACTAACTATTTAAAAAATAACTCAGGTTTTATAACGGTTAGATATAATGTATTTCAGCGGCTGACCCTCTGCGACGACGTAAACCAGGCAGACGCAGACGTCTCTACGTCGGACGTCAGCCTTAAATTAATGCGAACAAACACAGGGGGAGGTTTACGTAGAGACGAGCATACTACAGCTGTTATGCTCGCTGCAAGTAAACCGGCCCCCCCTGTGACAGAAGGCGGATAGCCCGGTAATATGGTGGCGTGGCGTTATCATGTTCGATACCGTCACCTATTGCCAACTTATGGGCTTGGTCGGGTCGCCAAGTTGCGGCACTCACCACGTAGGCGGTGGGGGTATAAGGCCTAGCTGTTAACCCCTGTCGCCGAAGGTGAACGGTGGCCACCGTTGGGTTTTAGTGGGTATGGCTTCTTGCGAGTCCCACATACCCCCTCATACAGCAAAACTGTAGAGGGGGATGCGTAAAAGCATTTCCCAACGTTAAAAAAAAAAAAAAAAAAAAAAAGATATAATGTATTCCGAAAGCAATTTATGTACATAGCCCATAGATATATGGAAAATAACCGGTAAGTACTTAATTGTTTTGTTTTCCAATGTACCTACTACTGATTTCTTATAATATTAAAACATTAAAAAAAATTGGTAGGTACATAATCGCTAATTTGGTTTTTATACGTATAGTATTCAAATAGAAAATACAAAGAAAATAGGGCAAATATAAATTATTCGTGCCCTTTCGAAAATTTCTCACAGGTGACTAATATGTGGAACTGTATCAAATTCTATTATGACTCCTACAGCGTCCTTGGCGGAGTATGTAGGTTTGAAAATTACCTACTTACATGGAGGACGAATTGATGCGCCGCATAGCGAGTGATCTATTGTCCGATATAGCAGGTGCCGCATACGAAGATACCTCATTCGGGTCACGTGTCCGTATTCGTTCCAACATACCGTAACACAAATAAGGTAACAATAAGTGTAATGTATATTATTGACCGTGTAAACTTTGTCAAAGGACGACGTCTGGATAGCCCGCCAAAAGGCAAATGTCAAATTCGAAAAAAGAATTCGCCCCGACCATAGAGCTCACTTTCTAAACATCGCGGTCGCGTTATATTATTATTTATTAATGCATATTCGTAATTAGTGGGTTAATTTATATAACATAATATCGCGTTGAAGATTTTTTTTATGAGTTAGTTTTAGCACGTCCGTTGGTCGCATCCATCGTTTCGTTTGTTTTGTGTTGGACGGTGTTCATTGAACGGTTGGTGAGCAAGGACAATGGATCGGTATGTTGTGAATCGTCACTCGAAAAGGAGGAGAAGCAACGATGGCTTGCTAGCTAAATGGAGGAGGAAGTATGTCACAGGTCTACTCTTGGGCAGGAGATCTTGGATCGCCAGTGGATTTGATTTAAACGTAAGTAGCAAAAAAGTACCTACTTACCATTTTGGGTTGTTGCAGTAGCCGATTTCTATCATGGTATACCTACGTCTAATTATTGTTTAATCTTTAAGTAGATCACGTGAAAAACAGAAACTTTCAAATCTACCGCACTATGGAAATTGAGGGTACCTAACTGTTTATAAAGTTTTACATATAAATCACGCGTAGGGTTGACCGCTACGTAACTGAAACACACACTAGACTGCAAAAATGAAAAAAACAAATAGATATTTAAAAAATGAATGTCTCTTTGACCTATTTTATATTAATTTCATAAAAAATTATTGATTTATTAATATGTATATCTTTTTTTACCAATGTTAAAAAAAATATGTAAGTAACCACAGCTATTAGCTTCTACCTACATTCACAATGTATTTTATTATTATATTCCCCTTTTATTACTTTACTCTTTGTTATTATATGTATACTAGCTTTCCGCCCGCGGCTTCGCCCGCTTTGTCTAAAACTTAATTATATACTAAAACCTTCCTCTTGAATCACTCTATCTATTAACACGTTCGCTGCGGCACAGATATATCTGTACTTTCCATTACTGCGTTACGGGTCGTTTTAAACCTTGTCCTATACCAGACATTGTGGCGGCACGAGGCATATTAAACCCCACCGCCCGTAGGAGACCAAAATCCTTTTTTTGGCGCCAAATAAGACAAAGTGTGCGGCTTTTGTCGTGATTATTATTAACAATGAGTTCATTAACCTAAATCTACCGCCGCCCGTGGTTAGATTAGTTAGTTTAGATTCTATGGGTAAAATAAAATGTGGGGTCTGATGTACCCCATACCGCACTGAACAATAGCAGTTTTTCATATAATTTAGTGATGTGAAAAGAAATATCGATTTTATTTAATTGTATTTATTTATCAAACTTATGGATGTTTTTTATTAAAACAGGCCAAACCAGAATATTGTTTGCAACCAGTGCATTCTGTGAGAATTTCCTTTACTTTTTTTGTCGGCCTCACGACTTGTTAAGAAGATGCGGAGTTTTTCGTAACATCCTACACATCTCCTCTTCTTTGATCCCTTTAAGAGATGATGTGCCTTGTTTGTTGGCTTGTTGACTTGGGCAAGAGTTAAATTTTGATGAGCCATACACCGATTGCCGGGTGTTTTGGATTTGCCGCTAGTTGATTCAATGAACAAACACACTAATAGTAATCATGATTATCAACCTATTTGAAGAAAGTTACTCAACATGTCACATTCACGTTTCTATTAACGATATTTATTATAACGAGTAGTTTGAAAATTAGGTACCTGTATCCACATTCAAGTCCTTCTTTGTAAAAGCTTCAATAAGTTGTTCCACAAATAGTCTCGAATGCGTTGCACAACACTAACCGCGTGAAGCCAGCTTAGGGTGCGGTACGAGGTGCGCGGTGGTACGAGGTGTTCGCAACCTCGTTCCGCACTGTGTTAGAAATTTTATTTGTTCAGTGCGGCACGAGGTCTAAGAAACCCGGTATTAAGGTCGGTATACCATTGAACTAGGAATCAATAGCACATCTCAGATATATAGATATCACGTTCCTACACTGAACCAGATGGAAGTTATGCCTCCCGCACGACAGAGAAGTTTAAGTTTTTTCCTACCGCTATAACGACGAGACACGGACAGGGTGTTTCAAGCCCTGTTTCGCAGCGAACGTGTTAAAAAAACCCGCATCAAAATCCGTTGCGTAGTTATAAAGATTTAAGCATACATAGGGACATAGGGACATAGGGACAGAAAAAGCGACTTTGTTTTATACTATGTAGTGAAGTGATGTAGTGATTACGAATTACGATAAACAGCTCTAATATATTAATAATTATCTAAACTTTCATCAAACTGAAACTCGTATCAATATACTATTACGTTACATGGAAGTGAATAATTACCCGTCACAATGTTTTATTAATCAACAATCGCGCAAATAAAGTCATGTTAAAAATATATTTAGCAATTAGAAATTATATTATCTAACGTGGAAACGTGATGTGCAAGCACGACACGTTTTTCAGTGTTGCTAATTGCTATCAATCTTAATAAGTATCGTTCGAAAAATTAAATTGGCAAAAAAACAAATGTGGAATTAACTGACATAATAATTATGTAATAAAAACATCTGCTTTGTGACGATTATTAGTGGTCCGATTACAGTATATTATGTATTATTATATTTTTAAGTGTATCGATAAAATTTTTGTTTTTTGTATATTTTAAGAGTGACAAATGAGTATAGTCTAAAAAAGAGGGATGAGGAATGAAGGTGTCTACAGTGGAGGTATTTGAATACCATAAAATAATTTAAATTTGCGCAAATCTTCTGATTTGTATAAAATAGCTGTGTTTTACCTGAAAATAAAACACATATTAAATACTTAC